>JAVJIF010008915.1:0-140272 GCA_038442645.1 Agave tequilana | reverse complement strand
ATCATTATAGACTTCATCGAATTTTTCTCATCGCCCTCGTCTATCCTTCGCTATGGCGATATTTAAGGATCAGGTTAATATTTCATTTCTGTTGTTCGTTTTTTTTATTTTATTTCGTACATCATATTGATTTTGACTAATTAATTGCAGCGGCTGATTATTTTGATTAATTAATTGCACCACAGTGCATGGACTGTAGCAGATAGTATGTAATAAAAGAAGTGTTTTCATACCTTGATCTATTGAAATGTATTTATGTAAGAAACATGGTGCGGTTGAAAAATGTGTGAAATTATTTACAGTAGTGGAATTGTAAGTCCTTCTGGTGAATAATGAAATTTGAGGAATAATTTTACTCATGAATGCTACCAAGGTCACAATCCTTATAGAGATTCAGAAATCTTTACATTGTGTGCACACTACGACCATGATCACAGTTTATATAAAAATGATAGTTCATAGCTTTCAATATCACTCCGACTATGATTACATTCATATTGATCTCTGGTTATAATAGAACTGCTCATTTAAATTTTAGTACTTCATTGCATTTTTACATCCTTAAAAATCTTATTCAGTGTCACCTGCTGTTCAGCTACCCGTCTCTTGTCAGGTCTAATTCAGATCTCCTTCTTTTTCTATCAAGAGATCATTCAAAGTGTCTTCAATTGAGGTTTCTGTGAAATTCTTCAGATTTCTGAAATAGTGCTTCACGAAGTCCTTACCTTTCAATGTACAAGTTTATTCATTATGAAATCATCACCTTCTATAGGTAAACCGAATGTCAGTGCTACATCTTCTATTGTTATTTGAATTCATTTGCCTCTAATTTCGAAGCACTTTGAATTCATGTCATATCGGTTTACTATTTTAGAACATTGATGTTAGATTTCAATTTCTTATCTTTTTCAATATCTTCATTGTAAAATGTCATGAATATAACATCAAATGTTGTGTCCTTCGTAGCATTTACAAAATCTGAATGAATATTCTTCTTCAATCGTCTTATCAATTCAGACATCGGCTTCAAGCTTGATCTGGAGAGATGAATCTATGCTTCTTGTCTAATTCCTGAAGCACAAAACATATAAAAAAATATTGTTATTTTACAATACTAACAAAACTTAATTGAAATAAAAAATATACTTTCAAAATTGTTCCAAATTATAGGATTGCGACTAAGGTCGCAGTAATTAATCCTTTGTTTTATGTCATTGTTTAATTAAAATTGCGACCAAAGTTGTAGTATAAGTTTGTTATGTGATCATTTAATTAATAAAACTGCTACTAGCATCGCAGTTCATTAATCTTTTATGTTATGTGATCGTTTAATTAACATTGCGACTAAATTCACAGTTTTTTGATTTGTTACGTGATCATTTACTTAAATAAATTGCGACTAAGGTAAAGTCATTTACTTAAAACCACAACTAAGGTTGAAGTTTAAGTTTTGTTATGTGATCAAGATCACAGTTTATTAAACCTTTGTGTTAATTGATCCTTTACTTAAAACTGTGACTCAGCGTGATCGCGGTCTCTATCTTGTTTGTTTATGATGAATGTGATCGTAAAAAAAAAATTTGTTAAAAGTGTATAGTTGGGTAAAAAACTCTATAAATACAAATCAGAACGGAAAAAAACCTATAAAAATTATTGAGAATTCGTACATTTAAGATTTTAATATCCCAAAAATTTACATTTTGGCTACCACTTTCTTCTCAGCACAGTGATTGATCTTTTCTCTTCTATAGTTTGATGTAGATGACCTAAATCGTTTTAATTCGATACTTCTTTCTCTAAAATTTTCTAAAATTTTTTTGTTTCCGTCTGAATCGCAGTCGCTGTTAATTTGGAGGTGAGGCGGTTCATTATCCAGATTAAAAGTTAAAACTGGGGTAAAATAGTCTTTTTTGCATTTCGTATTAAAACCCTCTCGACACATGTCTACAATTTAGCACCCGCTAAAAAAAAAGAGGCCCAGGCGAAAAAAAAGTTGTAATTGAGGTTTTTACTAATTAAGTTTTAATGTAGGAGGTTCATCCGAAACCCCTCTTCTTATAATTCATCAAAAAAATAATTAGAAAAGGCCAGAAGGAACTCAATTGAAATTGAAAATTTTACTTTTACAAAATTAACTACAGACTTTTGACCTTATTTATTTATTTTTGAGGAACACAAATAGGCTAACATCTGATTAAAGAAAGAATAATACTAAGAGAAAAGGAGATTCCTCGGAAAGAGGAGAGAAAAGTTCTGTTGCCAAGGCAATTTCTAAGAAAAAATTCCTTGAAAAAAATATCTTTGCTATACACATGGATCATACAATGTGTAAATTACTAGTAGATTTGAAGTAACGTCAGATTAAACCTTTTAAAAACAAATTGGTGATTTTATTTTTTTTTTCTTTGATCATAGAGGTACGTCTAATGGTAGAGAGATTTTACTATTTTGCTGCATGATTACCTGCAGATGATATTTTTCTTGATGTAAGAAAATATTATAACCTTAAATAAGTGAGATAATTCTCTTTTTCTTTCCCTTCATATTGTTTTTCCTTCTAAAAAAAGGTTGCAACAAGAACTTAATCTAAAACCTCATGTTTATCTCAGAGCGAGTTAGGCGTGAGCGCCTATTTAGATGTGAAAATCAGATGAGTAAAATATTAATAAGTAAATTATGTAGAAACAGATATCTAAATCCATGTACACTCCGCCGAGTCCTTGGTGAGATTTGATTATGTGGGAAGTCTCAAATCAACACCAGACCGAACTTTTGTAAAAGAAGAAGAAAGAAAGGAAAATAAAAAAACAGCGGACTGCAGACACCAATCAGAAGGAATTAAGTGATCCTGAAATCCTCAAGCCTCCTTAGATATTGACATGAGAAAATCTTATAAACATAAGAACTTCATGCACCATAAGAGGAACGCTTTTTTTCTGGGATTTAAGTACGATATACAAACACCTCAAACTTTAGTATACGCATCTGAGAAATTTAGAATTAGTTTTTGAATCCTGTACCCTGATGACATGCAATGAATAGTGCAACAAAAAGTTCAAAATAGAACGCATACATTAGAAACTTCTTTCATATCAGGCACATTACAGTTATTCAGTAAACTTTTATTTGATTGTTACAAGGGACAAAACAAAAGCAAGCCTGGATGATATGAAGCATGATTTGACTCGGAGAGATATCTGCGACGCCAAAGCTTCATAAAGATAAATTGATACAAAAAATTTGAATGAAGGTTGATTTGAAGCAAATGGTCAACTAAACTCATCTGGATTCTCTCTGCTTCTTCCCTTCAGAATATTTGCTCTTCACACAAAGCAGAAACCACATCCACACAAACTTGATGCTCCTGCAAATATGATATGAAGGGTTCATGATCAACAACAGACTACAATGGTCAGAATTACGAGGACTCGAAAGATATTTCAGCCACAAATTTTAAAACTTAATTACAGCATCGTTCTAAGATGAAATGATCGCAAGATTCAAATAATCAACTGGCTATCAACCTGCCTATTGAGTTTTACAACTAGCATAACTTCGGAGTGTTTGTATTACAGGGAGCACCTAACCTGAGAGGAAACCAATACATTCGTCATAGCTCTTAACAGCTTTAAGAGAACAACAGTAAACATCTACAACATGCACTGCCTTCTTGCAGTTACTTTCTGTCTTATTATATGTCGATTGTTTAAATTGCATTTCATACTTCATTGGTTATTGACACATCTTAAAGTTAGTCCATGTTAATCAGTATCAAATATTCAGAATATATTACCTCATGTAGTGTTGGGTTTGTTGGCTTGTGAGGAGAAAACTTGAGTTTTCCTCTATTTTTCCTAAGTTTTTAGTCCCACATTGGATAGGAGATGGAAGGTTGAGTAGTATATATATACTAACTCCTCGCAAATCTATTGTTATGAATAGTAGGATTTGGGTGGGACACAAATGCAATTCAATTCCGGGAGGGTGTTCTTGAGCCTGAAACTTATTTTATTTAAATTGATTTTCGATTCAAGGGAGGTTCTTGAGCCTTAAACTTTTTTATTTAAATTGATTTTTGATTTTTTTTGACTGTTCTCCTTGGACCTAACAGCTTAAATGTGCACGATTTAAATTAAAAACATCCTTACATATCCTACTACATCTAGTACCTGCAAGGATTAAAAGAATAAAACAAAATCAAAGTTGATCGAGTCTAATCCTTTGAAAGTCGACAATTACTGTGAAAGTTCAACAAATAATGTTTTCTTTTAGCAAACTCAATGCTTTGTTTAAGAGAGAATCTTTATTTGGGTGATCACCTGAACAAAGTGTCAACCAATTATCACAGAACTGAACAAAAGTCAGCAGAAATTAATCGAAATTATAAGGATTACATATTCACGGCTTTATCAGTTATAAAAGACACAATGGCAACAACATCAAAGACTTATCCCAAACTTCTAATATGCTATGAAATTACTTATGCAGGATAAAAGGAAAAGAATTATAGCATAACACAAAGGAAAATAGACACCTTCATTGAAGTGACATAAGGAGTTGAATTAAAATTTTCTGATTATTTTGCTCTGCAAACCATAGAGGTAAACAATATTTCAATCCTATCTATTAGCATTTCCTTACTGAAATCAAGAGTAGAATCATAGAATGTGGTCGAAGAAGAAAGAGAATGGAAAAGAAAGGCAGTGTGTACGTGTGTGGGCATGCAAGAGAGAGGGAGAGTGGAACTGTTACTCTCAAGATAATACAAAAATTGACAAGAAAACCCCATAATGCCTCATTGTTGTTTAACAAAGTGGATACATGGATGTGTTCAAAAGACAGTAACAATCAGACATGCACACCATTTACTGTATCATTTGCTTTGTGCACATATCACTTCTTTACATGTACCTCCAAATTAGATGCCTATTTCTAGTCATAGTCACACCTGAGGGAGCATGCAATTATCAAGCAACTACTATTTCAGTCACGACTATGTCAGATCCGTAAGATCTTGTACCATTCATGTAACAATTTTTGTATATTCATCATCCACAACAGTTGTCACAAGCAACATTACATTTTCAAGCGATAAAACTTGAGGAAATTCTCTGACTTTCACTTCTCCATCTCCACAAAACGCGCAAACACAGAACAATGACCACTTCCAGCTCCCCTCACATGTATGCAATATCAGTGGTTTAAAATGGGGAAAGAAAGTGAAGTGGCCAACTAGCTTAGTGACTGGATTTCACAGGTTTTTAGATGGACCCTTTTCTCCCTTCTAAACAACATTAACTCAATTACTTGAAATAAATATGGAAATTAGGGACAAGTTACTCGGAAAAAAAGGCTCCGATAACAAGTTTAACAAGCATATAACAAATCAAATTGCCAGTTGACAATAAGAAGCAAGTCACTTCAGAAATCGAACATGAAGGGGAAAACAGAGGAAACTAGAATGAACATAATAGAGAAAGGAATACCGAAAAGAAAAAAAAAATAAGAAAGGAGATGGATTTTCGGATGTGCTTTGCCGGAGGTGGTGGTGGAGATGGCAGCCGTCAGCGGATGTTGCGGTGGTTCATCAGAGGTGGTAATCAGTGGTGGACGCAGGTGGGAGCGAGTGGGGGCGGTCGGCCCCACTAAAATTCGCATACATGTACAGAAATATGAGGCGGTCGGGTTTGTAAAAAAATTCAGGTCGGGTTTTAACTGCCTGCTCGCCTTAAAAAATAACCCTAATGACCCTCTCTCTCCCTCCCAGCATCCCCACCCCCGATCCCCTCTCTCTCTCTCCCCCTCCCTCCTAGCATCCCCCGCCCACCGATCCTCTCTCTCTCCCCCTCCAGCGTGGCAGCGCCCCCACCGGCCACCCACCCCCCGATCCCTTCTCTCCCCCTCCCAACGCGACAGCGCCCCCACCGGGCTGATCCTCTCAAACTATTTATTTTTAGAGGTATTGTTTTTTAGCAGGTAATTAAAGCTTTTTTTTACAGGCTATAAGATCTTTTTTTAGCAAGTAATTCAAACTATAAGATGTTTTTGCAGACTTACAACTATTAATTTTTAGAGATCACTGACAAAAAATTTGAGAGTGGATCTCTACATTTTGAAAATTTGAGGTAATTCAAGTTTTCAGATCATATCTTTATCATCACCATTCACATATAAAAGTAAAAATTGATGAGAAATCACTTGTGATTAGTTTTTTTTTTGGAAGAAAAATGTGATTGAAATTTATGAATTATGAGTCTATGACTTAGATTTTGGGTATTAAGATGTGTTAAAGGATAAATTTGTCTGCCAGATTTATGAGAAAATTAAGGGGATTATTGTAATTTAGAGTGATCGCCCCTTTATCTTTTTGGTAATATTGAACAGTTTTATAAATTTTCAATTTTGATTCATGATGTCTCAGCTCCCACTAAGTGAAAATCCTGCGTACGCCACTGGTGGTAATCAATTGGCAACGGACGCGACAATGGTGTGTTAGAGGGGTCTGATATAGTTCAATATAACTTAGAGTTGATTGTTTTTGCTAGTGAATAAAAGAGATAATTTTCGATTAGAACTGGGAATGAGTAAGTTGTTTGGTTCAACCATTTAACCTGCCTTAATTATTATAGTGCCAGAAGTACTCGATATAACACTATTATTAGTGTAGAATTATGTGAATAATGGTGTGAGTATGAGTTTGATAATGTTTATTCATATTTGTTAGAGATATCAATGACAACACGTGACTCATGTGAAACATGTGATCCATGTGAAAGACACCCCCCACGAAATCAACCATATCCTAAAATCTCTTTATGATTATAGGAACACATGGGACTCATGGGATTTATGCACCATGTCTTTCTCATTCTTTCTTTCCGTCAATGTTTTCCTATTTCATTTCCCAAATCAGTGTAAATATGTGACCAATATGTGTATATATATACAACCAAGAATCATAACTAATGGTATCTTGTCTTTGCACAAATAAGTTTTCTTTTTCTTCTTTTTTATCTTGGTATCAGGGCAACTCTTGTACCATATTGAGCATTTTCTCTTCATCTTCCCTCACCTTCATCCAAACACTTGCATCCATGGTTACTCCCAATCTCAACATCACTCACTTTCTAAATGTCAAACTCGACAAGGGAAACTATCTACTGTGGCGTTCCCAGTTCCTTCCTCTTTTTAAGCTCCACGATCTCGAAGGCCTCGTCGATTGAACCTCTCCGTGTCTAATCCGGTTCCTTCCTTTTACCGAGAAGGATGCTCGGCCCACTATCAATCCAGAATACACTCGTTGGATCAAGCTTGATCAGATGCTCTTATGTTGGCTTATCTCCTCGCTCACTGAGACTATTCTTGCTCATGTTGTCGGCCTAGCCACATCTCGTGATGTGTGGTGCTCTCTGGAGCGAATCTTTGCGTCACCCTTCAGAGGTAGAGTGCAGCAACTCAAATATCAGCTGCACGCCATCAAGATGGGCACCTCTTCTATGTCAGAGTACATCCAGTCTGTCAAGTCCATCGTGGACAACCTGGCGGCAGTGGTTAATCCAGTTACCGACTCCGACCTCGTCTCTACCTTGCTCAGTGGTCTGTCTCCCGAATATGACTAGTTCGTCACCTCCGTCAACACACGAGTCGACCCTGTGCTGTCAGAAGAACTTATCGACCTCATGCTTAGCCAGGAGATTTATCATGGCGTGCTATCACTTCACCAGACTTTCACAACTCTCATCTCTCTTTCTCCTGCGGTTCATACTGTTTCTCGCACTCCAAGCTACATTTAGCTTCATTTTCTTTCCGTTGTTGTGGATGTGGCCGAGGCAGGGAGCGTGGTCGAGGTCGTAGACGTTCCTTCTTACCGCCACATCAGTCCGCCGGTGGCTGACCTCAATGCCAGATATGTAATCGTTTTGGCTATTATGCTAACTAATGCTACAATCGTTATAATGATTCGGCTAGCCCAACTGCTCTTCTCCACTCTTATGGGAATAGTCTAGTCGATCCCAACTGGTATGTTGACTCCAGAGCCACTCATCACCTAACGGCTGACATTGCGAATCTGGCGGTTCACTCCGAATATCAAGGACCGACAGAGTTCGTATGGGTAACGGGACAGGTTTGCCTATCTGAGCTACTGGTGCTTCTTTATTGTGTTCTCCTGTTTCTTTTTTTGTCTTAAAAAACCTTTTACATGTTCCTGATATCACCAAAAATCTTCTATCTGTTAGTCAATTTACTGTTGATAATAAAGTCCTTCTTGAATTTCACCCTGACTCTTATTTTATCAAGTATCTCTCCACCTGAAAAACTCTACTGCGGGGACAACTTAAGGATGACCTGTATGTCTTATCTCTGGGGAATCATAACTTCACCGCCCCTCACAGGCTCTTCTCGGTAAGCATGCATCTTTCTCCGTCTGACATGAGCGCCTAGGTCATCCCTCCACTAGAGTTGTCTCCAGTGTTTTATCTCAGCATCAGCTTCCTTTCCTCCCTAACCGTGCTTGTACTCCTCTCTTCAACCCTGTCAGTAAGAGAAAAGTCACCGTCTCCCTTTTTTGTCATCTTCCACGATTTCTACTACTCTTTTTGAGCTTATTCACTCTGCTCTATGGGGTCCATCTCCTGTTGGGGGAGGAAGTCGTCGAAGAGTCGACGAAGAAGAGATCCAAAAATCAGCAGCAGAAATAGCAGCACAACAGTGCTTCCAGCAGGAGCACAGTCGACCGGTGGCAGAAGCAGGCGCACGGTCGACCGGGCCCGGTCGACCGTGGTGCACAAATGTGCACAGAGGGGTGGCGGTCGACCGCCGGATGAGATCGGTCGACCGAGCGGTCGACCGTTGGCAGAAGCAGGCGCACGGTCGACCGGCCCGGTCGACCGTGGTGCACAAACGTGCACAGGGGGGTGGCGATCGACCGCCGGATGAGATCGGTCGACCGAGCAGTCGACCGACTGAAGTGACCCAACTCTCGGTTGGGAACGGTCGACCGCCCCGGTCGACCGGTGCATGGGGTCGGTCGACCGGCCGGTCGACCGACAGTCGGGTCTACTGTTTTCGAAAAGGGTTATTTTGGACCCTTTAAAGGGCTGTGTTAGATTTCTAGGGTTTGTATCTTTGAGAGAGGGTTTTGTGTGCAATCAGGGAGGAGAGTAGAGCAGAGGCAGAACTTTCCCGATCCCCATTGCTGTATGTGTATGATTTGTTGAAATCAAAAAAACCCTCCCCCTTTCTTGCCCCGAGGACGTAGGCATCAAGGCCGAACCTCGTTAAATCTGTGTTTTTGTGTTTTTTCTCTGTGATTGGTGTTTGTGCTGGTTTGTGGTATTATTCTTCTGTGCGTTGGAGATCTAGGATTTCTCTGTGGGGTTGTTATCGGAACACAACAAGTGGTATCAGAGCTCCTCAGTTTCGCTTGAGAGTTTTCTGGAGATTCAGAGAGCTTTGGGAGCTGATTCGGTGGAGATCGTGTATCGATCTCAGATCAGTGGTAGTCGTGTTCGTGGGATCGTGTGTCGATCTCAGAAGGACGCAAGGAGTGCTCAAGGAATCGTTGGTGGAGTAGATCCAGTCAGAAACTCAATCTAGGGTGTCAGGAAGAAGGTAAAAATCTGATTTTTATCGAAGTTGTGATCTATTTCCAGTTAGTTTTTCGCATACATAGAGGTTTCAGTAGATAAATGGCAGAAAAAAGTACATCGGTTAAGACCATGGATCCTCATCCGAGGATAGACGTGGTGAGGTTTAACGGTACAAATAATTTTGGGATGTGGAGGTGTGAGGTTATGGATGCCCTAAATGCATCGAACCTCAAGGACACTCTACTTCTGGAGAAGAGATGAGGAAAAATCACTGAAGAAGAGTGGGAGAAGATGAACAGGTCTGCGTGTGGGTTGATTAGGTCGTGTCTAACATAAGACATCAAATAAATTGTGTTATACGAGACATCTGCTAGGCAGTTGTGGGAGACCCTTGAGAAGAAATATCTGACAAAGAGTGTGGAATCGCGATTGCAGCTGAAGAGCAAGCTGTATGGGTTTCAGATGCAGAAGGGGTGCTCCGTGAATGAACACATCAACCGCTACACGAAGCTTCTTACAGATTTGGTGAACGTGGATGTCAAGGTAGATGAGGAAGACAAGGCTGTAATCCTCCTGAACTCACTCCCAGCGGAGGAGTATGAGACATTCACATTAACCTTTATAAATGGTAGACAGACTCTGGACTATCATGAGGTATCGTCTGCGTTGGCAAACTATGAGACGAGGAGAAAGGAGAGTCAGCCTTCTCAGTCAAGCTCGTCTGCAGAGGCGCTAGCGGTAAGAAGCAGTTCATCTAGGAAGGGCAGTGAAGAATGAGGAAGATCAAAGTCCAGATCGGGCTATAGGGATCTGAGGAAGAACCAGTGTGCTTTCTGCAGAGAAATAGGACACTGGAAAGTGGATTATCCGAAGTTCAAAGGGAAGAAGGAGTCGAAGGCTGAAGCAAATCTTACAAAGGTGACGAATACTCAGAGGAGTAGTTCACAGGCAGAAGGATCAGATTCGGAATCGTCAGGTTTCTCATTTTCAGTCATTACTCCCATCGTTGGTCACTCATGGGAAGATGAGTGGATTTTGGATACAGGTACAACATACCATGCGTGCCCTAATCGGGATTGGTTTTCTAGCTTTAAGAAGCTGGAGGGGTGTTCGGTCGTTATGGGCGATGATCACCCATGTAGCATGGAGGGTGTAGGTACAATCCGAATCAGGATGTTTGATGGGATGGTAAGGGACCTGAAGGGAGTGAGATATGTACCTCAGTTGAAGAGAAATCTCATCTTCATTGGAGCTTTGGAAGCATCGGGCATGGTGATATCTGTTCGAGATGGCGATCTCAGGATGATCAGAGGCTCGATGGTGGTGATGAAGGGCGTCCGCCGAGACAATCTCTACTACTGAAGGGTAGTACGGTAATAGGTCAGGTGGAGACTTCCAGTTCCTCAGATGATGGTGGCCCGAAGGTCTGGCAGGGAAGGTCAGACAGGAAGAAGAAAAGTCTTTGAAAGCTCCTGCAAAGAAGGAATAGGAAGGTGGTGCAACCTGCAAGTCAGAAGGTGAACACAGCGTTCTGGACAAGAAGAAGGTGAGATTCAGCACCAGTACTCACCGCAATGAAGGTCTTCTTGATTGTGTTCACGTGTGCATTTAGGGACCTTCTAAGACGGCATCGCTTGGAGGTCACAAGTACTTTGTCTCTTTCGTTGATAGTGTATCTAGGCATTGCTGGATATATCCAATGAGATAAAGTAGTGAAGCCCTAGATATATTGATGAAGTGGAAAGGAAGAATGGAGAGGCAGATAGGTAGGAAGATTAAGGAGCGAAGATTGGTAATGTTAGAAAGGACATGTACCACTTCCTACGATTTGGCCATAACACCGGAATTGTTACTCATTTCACGACAGGTACAGATGGGTTGGCTAAAGAAGTAATCCGTTCCTTGCTGGAGGAGGCTTGGAGGTTATTGTCTAATGCAGGATTGGACAAGTCATTTTGGGCTGAGGCGACTGTGTATGCTAGCCATCTCATTGAAAATCAACTGCGAAGGAGGTAAAGCTCCATTGAAAATTTGGTCTGGGAAAGCTGCTCAAGATCATGATGTGCTAAGGGAGTTTGGAAGTCCGACCTACTTCAGTGCCAAGAATAGCAAGGTGAATCCGCGAGCAAAGAGGTTTGTCTATTTGGGCGTCAAGAGGAACAACTACAGGTTGTGGGACCCGAAGATAAGAAGATCATGATGAGCAGGTATGTCACATTTGGAGAGACTTCAGTGTTGAAGTCCACCGTCTCTCAGCAGGTAGAGAGGACGGAGACCAAGGAAGTATCGCAGCGGGTGGAGGTTGATGCACATCATCTCCAGTTGGTTCGGCATCAGTGAAGACTTCATCGGATGTGACACCGAGTGGAGATCAGGAAATCAAGGGTGATGCTGAACAGGTCGAAGACATTGCTGAGGATGTCGAGGTGCTTGCAGCCATTGGAACCAAGGTGAAACCACGCTTGTGGGGAAAGAAGCATGAATCTCAAGCTTGTGATCGCGACAAGCTCAAGTTGAAGGTCGTTGTTCTCCATGAAGGTCGGGAAGAGGTTCATATGACTCAGTCTGATAGGTTCACTGCTGCAGATACAGGTACCAGTATTTGAGCTTGATGAAGCTCATTTTGATGAACTACGGATGGCTTGATCCTTTGGGCAAGGTACGTAGGCAGCCGTAAAGGCGCAGCCAGTTGGTGATGCAACCCGTATGAAGCTATTTGGGTTCTCGAGAAGCTGTTTGGAACTTCACGTAGAGGTGAAGAGTTGTGGCCGATGGAACTTCACGTAAAGGTGGAGAGGCTTCACGTAGAGGTGAAGTGTTGTGGCCAGTTGGACTTCACGTAGAGGTGAAGTGTTGTGATCTCGATGAACAGGTTAATCTTCTGGTGAGAAGATTTTGAGCTTGCATAAGGAGTGGTGTGTATCCAGTTGAAGCCGGTGATGGTGTTTGGTGTACTCTACGCAGACTTGGTTGGACCGTCAGTGGAAGACAGGTAGACTAGATAGAGCTAGTCAGTTGGAGAGTCAGTGTTGGCTCGTGAGGAAGTCTTCGTGAGGTCGTGAAGTTGCGGAGTAGAAGCCATGTTGGTGATCGGCATGTATGGAAGTTCTCCTAAGGTGAAGTGCAGGAAAGGCATGTGCGGTGCTTTCCAGTGGATAGCTGAGCTACATATTTCAAGCCTAGATCGTGTGTCGATTTCGCCGAGATCGTGTGTCGATTTCGTCCGGTGCCTGCAAGCCGAGATCGTGTGTCGATTTTGCCAAGATCGTGTGTCGATTTCGCCAGGTGATAGACTGGGGTACGTTTGGAGATCGGCTCAGATTTTGGAAAAATCTTCACCAAGGTGGAGAATTGTTGGGGGAGGAAGTCGTTGAAGAGTCGACGAAGAAGAGATCCAGAAATCAGCAGCAGAAACAGCAGCACAACAGTGCTTCCAGCAGGAGCACGGTCGACCGGGCGGTCGACCGTTGGCAGAAGCAGGCGCACGGTCGACCGGCCCGGTCGACCGTGGTGCACAAACGTGCACAACGTGCACAGAGGAGTGGCGGTCGACCGGGCCAGTCGACCGCGGGATGAGATCGGTCGACCGAGCAGTCGACCGACTGAAGTGACCCAATCTCGGTTGGGAACGGTCGACCGGCCCGGTCGACCGGTGCATGGGGTCGGTCGACCGGCCGATCGACCGACAGTCGGGTCTGCTGTTTTCGGAAAGGGTTATTTTGGACCCTATAAAGGGTTGTGTTAGATTTCTAGGGTTTGTATCTTTGAGAGAGGGTTTTGTGTGCAATCAGGGAGGAGAGTAGAGCAGAGGCAAAACTTTCCCGATCCTCATTGCTGTATGTGTATTGATTTGTTGAAATCAATAAAAACCCTCCCCTTTCTTGCCCCGAGGACGTAGGCATCAAGGCCGAACCTCGTTAAATCTGTGTTTTTTGTGTTTTTTTCTCTGTGATTGGTGTTTGTGCTGGTTTGTGGTATTGTTCTTCTGTGCGTTGGAGATCTAGGGTTCCTCTGTGGGTTGTTGTCAGAGCACAACATCTCCTATATTCGCTGTAAGTGGTCATCGCTATTATATTTGCTTTGTAGATCACTATAATAAGTATGTTTGGCTTTATCCTTTAATAAATAAAAGTGATGCCTTCTCCATTTTTTTTGAGTTCAAAATTCATGTGGAAATTTTTTTTAGGCGTTCCATTAAAACACTCCAAACTGATAGTGGTGACGAGTTCATCAAATTTAAAGCTTACTTGTCTTCTTCTACTTTATCTATATTATGCTTAGTTTTGCACGTTTTACAAACTAATTAAATTTGGTTAGAAAATCACCCACTTCTTTTTATAATAACCCAGGCCCTACTGTTAATCTTGACGTGAAATGACATCAAGTTTCCTAGAATACATAACAAGCCATTGGACTAGAGGAAGGACAAACCAAATAGAAACTAGTTGAAGTCCCCACGAGCTGTCAAGTTGACTTGATTGAATTGCAAACTATATAATCTCCTCCGTTCCTAGCTGGTGTGGAGATCATTAATCTCTGTATAAGATCTTCTCTTCTTTCACCAACATTTCTGCAATCCAATCCAATCCAATCCACACGGAAGAATCAAACTACAGTTTCCCCTTGTAGGGTTATTGGTTCTCCGCAATTTTGCGTAAGCGGAAAGAATTTCCTGTTGGTTGTAACTGTGTTATTTCCTAAAACATGTGAATTAATTGATTAAACAAATTAAATTAAACCAAACTTCCTCGCATACTTCTACAGAATTAAAACGAAATATATATTCTGGCCTGGAAAATGCAGTCGCTTAGTCGCTGCTCTAAAGGATCAAAAACTCATCTCTTTACTCAGATGTTGATTCAGCTTTGCCCAGTAGCGATAAAAGAATCCCCGGAATCACCAACACTTGGTGTAGGACAGTAGGCAGAGTCTCTTACTCAGACAGAGAATTGTTATCCAAGAATTGAAGTAAAACTTCAAGAAATATGAGAGTGAGAGAAAATGAATGTAGCTGTAAATCTCAGATCTCAGATTTTGTGTTGTCTCAGAGAATGGACAGAGAGAAACTCCTTAAGCTCCTTTTAGAGGCACAGAGCTCTACCCATTATTAACAACCCCCGCACAAAACAAGCGTACGTTCAACTTGATTGCAATTAATGTGCAACAACTTTGGACATTCGCAGATCCACTTTTACCGGGTCAAGAAACGTTACAAATCAAAACTGTTAACTACTCGGGAGAGTTAGATTGAGCTCGGGAATATTCTAAGTCCAAGAGCTCGGGAAACACCGCATCTCCAGGTGCCCATGAAAGACTCCAAGGTCCAAGTGCTCGGGATGATCCCAAGGTCCAAGTGCTCGGGAATTATTCCGAGTCCAGGCACTCGGGTTACTTTGCCCATAAGCTCAGAGTTAACTCTGAAAAATAAAAATAATTTTTAAAATGTAGCAAGTCCAAGAATCCTTGAACGAACCTACATTCGTGCCCGCAGGTCGTCGGCGCACACACCTGACCCAAACTCGGCCCGACCCAGCCCAGCCCGGTTTGGTTCGGCATGTACGCGCGCGTGTTGGGAGTGTGGCCTATGGCCAAACACTCATAACAATAGGCTTAGGAAGAGTTGGTATATATACCACTCAAATTTCTTTTTGGCCTATCCAATGTGGGACTAAACATAAAGCAAATATAGAAAAACTCAAGTTTTTCCTCCAAAACCAAATACACATACAACATTTCAAGGGGACAAAGATGGTGAATTGTAACGATCCCAGTATAATAATCCTCCATCCACATAAAATTATTCAGATTTTTACTAAATTTCGACAACTTCTCCTTTTTAATTACTACAATGTCCTGTAATACACTTATATAATTTCAGACACAATCGGCCTATTTAACACATCCTCGAAATCACAGTCTCGACTAACAATAATCATAATATAAATAAACTCGAGAGTACTCCTCTTGGTATCCTCAATTCGACACAGTAGCCATCTCCTATATTAACTCAAAATAACACCTACAACAACACATACATCTTCATATATATATACATAGATCAAGCTATCTAACTCATAAGTCTAACAAATATACATAGCATACATATCATGACATAGTGTTTCTATGCACAAGCATGAAACTATTTAGAGGTGACAAATATAAGTAAATTTTACAAGATGAGATTCTTCATGTAGTTTCGAAAGAAAAATGCCCATGAAGTTTTAAGTTGGCTTTGTCCTTATCGTGACATGAAATTATGATTAATATAAAAAGGTGAGCTCGACAGCTCAGTGAGTAAAGTTATTCAAAAAATATAAAGAGTGATATATAAATAACAATACGAAGCATGATTGTTCAATAGCTGGTAACAAACATGAATATGGATTGGACAAGATAAATATGAGCTGGAATACAATGAAAACATAGCAAGTAGAACATGTATTCCAATGATCTTATTCATCATCGGGAAAGTCCAATTCATGCAACTATTTTATTTATTTTACTAGTCTTTTGTAATAATATTCTGTATATCACCAGATGTATATTACCCAAATTCATCTCAATACTTTGCATATAAAAGCTCACAACATATCAGATACTCATTCAAGTCTTTTTTTATCTTACTGAACTCAAAATAGAGTGCTTTTCATATCATTACATTTATACACACATGTCATACGAACACAACATAACATGCAATACATGTATGCACATTTTCTTCCCTTCTCCTCCCCCTACCATCTTTCTTTTATATATATATATATATATATATATATATATATATATATATATATATATATATATATATATATATATATAATCTTTTAATACCCTGTTGTGATGATATATATATAATCTTTTAATACCCTGTTGTGATGGACAAATTTTTGTCACAAGCAATTGGACATCTCTGATCAAATCTGTCAGAGCAAACAGAAAGAGAAGACATCTTTCAAGTTAAGAGCACCGGTGTGGTGTCGGTCTAAAATCCTCGAGAGTGAGAGTCAGTAGGTAGTGGAGATTGAGGACCGGGTGAAGGAAAACTATCTGTGTATTGTGATGGTGGACTGGCAGAGAAAAACCATCAGTGTGGTGTGATAAGTGCTCTGAGGATTAGGAAAACGACCCCCTTCTCGTTAGAGAAGAAGGTGTATTTATATCTGACAGATGCGATAGAGTGAGTGGATAGATACATATCGTCAACTGTCTAGTTTGAGTCTGCTGATCCTCGTAACCATCTGGGTTGAGTCTCGATAGTTGGGATTGACATGCTGGAGGATCATCCACGTTATCCCCAACTGCCCGATGAACTGGAGGGGTCGTTACAAAGTCCTCAATGAGTAGGGAGATAAAGGTGCTTAAGTGCCTTCATAAATTGTGGGATCCATCTCAAATTACCGCTGGATAGAGGGAGTTGCGCCACGTGGTGACACTCTTGAATTAGAGTCGGAGCGCCTCCTGGAGACGTATGGCTTCGGAGCTGAGGATGAAGGATGTCTTCAAATTAGAGGTAGCAGAGGCTTCAGAACAGGTTCTCGAGAGCAGGTTTATGTTCCTGTCACTAGATACATGTCGTGATCTTGACATGGGTCAATTTGGACCACTACACCCATCTTCCCCCATCTGATGTCACTCTCTCTAAAACATGTACAACAATTTATACGTGCATGCCACATATATCCATATACACATACTCCCTCCTCCCTACCATAGCCCTGAAGGTCACCTAGAGGAGGGTGAATAGGTGACAAGCTAATCTAATGCAAACTAATGCGGAATAAAAAAACTATTAAGCTAACATCCTAAGTATAACATAAGAGTGTAGCCGAATCCCGGTGAAGGTCTCTGGACTATCTCCTCAAGATTCCTCTAGATTAAGAGTTGAGGTGCCATTATGACTCTCTTGGTTGAATTCTAGTGTGAGCACACAAACAAACCCAAGCATGTATATCAATGAAGCACAAGATATATCTAGCATATATAGATGAACAATAAAAGCATGCAAGATATATGAATACAAGTGAGAGAAAGATATGAGCAATCGCAAACACGGAAGAATTGTTTCGAGGTTCGAGCACACTTGCCTACGTCCCCGCCTTCAACACTATGAAGGATTTCCACTAAAATCTGTCACGCAAGATCACTCGGTGCCGCAACACCTACAACGAGTTCATACTAGAACTCTCAGACCCGCAAGTCTCCCACTTGTTCCCGCAAGAACTACACACGCAGGCACACTAGCTTGCTGAGGCCATACGTCTACAAATTTTCAATACAAGGGGGTGGAACACTTGGTGATCTTCTTCTCTTGATTATCAAAAAAACTCTCATAATAAATGATCCCCAGAGGATAAATATAGCAATGAAAAGTTCAAACTTGTGTGAGAAAACTGGATAGAGTGAGTAGTACAAAATATCAAGAAAACACTTTTAAAAACACAAGAGATTAAGTCTTGAAAACTCTCTTTTGGATATGAAAATGAAGCTCTAAAAACTTGCTTAGATACTCTGGAAAAGAGATCTTTAACAGCCTAAAAATCTTACCTAAAAATCTGGCCAAAAGTCTCTTTTATAGAGGCATCAGAGAACTAACCGTTGGGGCCAGATTGGCCTTCCGGTCGACCGCTCGGTCGACCGGCCATATTTATGACCATTGGGGTTTCTGGTCGACTACTCGGTCGACGACACCCAGGTCAAAGACCTATCGGTCGACCGAGGCAAGAACCAGAGAGCACTGCTCTCGATCGCTCGGTCAACCGGCCCTTAAGCCAGGCATGTGCACGTTGCCTGTGCACATCGGTCGACCACTAGGTCGACCGATTTCTGGGTCGATCACCAAAAGCCCAGGTCTGGATTATTTAAGGATTAAAACCTGGTCTATTAATATCTTATAAAATCCCATAAAATCACATAAAATCCACAAAAATATGAAACACTTTAAAATCCAAAAATGTGTGCTAAAAAATCAACACATATTACAAACAATTTGAACTATTTTTGAGGTATAGAAGTTAAATTTTTAAATAAAAACCGTATTTTTCAAAATTAACTTTGAAATGAAAAACTAATTTTTCCAAAACTTGTTCTAATACAAAAACAAGATATTAAAATTTATTTGAAGCATAGTGTGTATGAATATGATCCAATACACATATAAGATGAAATATCTATGTTTTTGTTAATTAGTTCTAAACAAAGTTTTGATAAATACAAAACTTAAAAGCATGAACTAGAAATATCAAACTTAAGTTTTTCTAAATATTTGAATCAACAATGTATATGGATGAAATCCAATATACATATAAAATATGTAAACTTGTTTTGATGAACTCTATCATGAAACTAATAAATATATTCTTTGAAGCTCAAAACCAAAACCATATTTTCTAAAATCAAAATTATTCTTATGAAAACACATAAATTCGGTGTGTATGTGTATATGAGCTTGAGCAATCCACAACTAATCTATCCTTTACATTTTATTTAAAAAATAAAATCTTAACACTTATAAACACTATACTCAAGTCTTGAAAATTTTCTCTTGAAAATTTTCTTCTCCTTCTTGATTTGGTCCAAATCTTGATTCAAGAGCTAGACTCCTCTTGAGTACTTGATGCGATCTTGGTGCGCAAGCTCTTGAATCAACACGTGCTAGCTTCAAAACTTTGCTTTGAATATTTTGCTGAAGCTAAACATCGACTAAGATCTGAATCAAATATATGTAACTTAATGAGCACAAGATCATTAGAACTATAACTACATAAGTTAATCATCATCAAAACTAGAGTGATGGACTTTGGGCCAACAATCTCCCCCTTTTGATGATGACAAAAACTTAGAGTTATATATGCATGGATTAAAGAAAAGCTTCATAGAAACTCCCCCTTAACTCATGCATAACAATAAACAATAAAGATATTCAATGAAATGCATAAACTAAACACAAATATATGTGCATAAACAATAAATATTAGACATGCATATATAAACTCTCTAGATTCTTCTCCCCCTTTTGTCAACTTATCAACAAAGGGTGAAGACAAACAAACAAGAAAGATGTACATGCGATATAAATTTATGAAGATGAGAGACATCAAGTTAGCTCCCTGCATACATGCATTACATGGAGAAGGGATGACTAGACGGTAACCTAGATAAAGCATAATATACAATGTATAAGCGGAGATATTAAGCTCTCCCTACACACGTGTACCACATAAAAAAGAGAGGTCAAGCTACTCAATATGTGAGATACACTCAACACGAATCTATATATAGAGGAGATGTTAAGTTCCCCTTACATATAAGCGATATATTTCAAACAAATTTTGGAAACTTTTTTAAAATAAAATTTGATATTAATTTAAAACAAATTTTGATACCACTAGTACATGGCAAAACAAACCACTTGTAGGTAAATATAAATATTATTTTACAGGTAAACATCAACATGAATACCACTTGTAGAAAAACATAAATATTGTGAAATCATTATAAGTTTTTTTAAAGAAATTTTTCCTCTTTTTTTTTGAAATAGTGCGTAAGCTTGTATAAGATACCAATTAAAAAACAATTGACATTAAGAACTAAATCAAGCTTCTCATGAAATTATGTGAAATAATTTGTGCTATAAAGAATTAACATTTTTAACAAATTATATATATGTTTGTATGGAAATATCACTTGAAATTTGAAGCATACATATATAAGAAAACAAATTTGAGTATACAAAAATGAATTTTCATTAAAATCATGTATATCTCATAGCTATCACCCTATTCTTGCACATGTTAAATAAATATTCAATGTAAGGGTATACAAGGTATGGTCGCCCATCCAACCGACCTTAGAAGGTAGGGGTTTTCAAAAATAAGATTTGAAAAATAGTTATAAATTGAAAACAGTACCAAGTGAAGAATAAATAACTAGTTTAAAGTAATTTTTGAAAAACTAGTTAAAAATCTTTCAAATATAAAACAAAAAATAGATTTAATGACAATAAATTAAAATAAAAATGAAAACGTTAATTTTTCCTGAGGTATCGATACTTGATGACCGTGAGGTAAGTGAGCAAGAACGTCTCCGTAGTTGTGTGACCCACGCCGCACCCAAACATCGATAGCATGTATTCGGCGTCTCGTCGTCGTCCCCGTCACCGCCGCCGGCAAGCTTCGGATCCCTGACCGCCCTCCTTCTCCTCGACGGCGGGATCCAGCAGGGAATCAACAGGTCATCCGGGGTCCCATCCTCTACAGCCGGCGGGGATCGCGGAGGATGGCACCGCCTGGTCCTCGGATTGAGTCGGCATCTCAATCGAATTTAGAGAAGAGTGGGGTGGGGTGAGGGGGAGAGCGATCTCTGTTTGTTGGTTTTGTTTTTGTTTATAAAAAACGCCGAGAGGAGCGGATATTGACGCCCACCAAGTTAATTAACGTGCTCATCAAGCACCGATAAAATTGGTAAAGACACTCATCAAACACCCATCAAGTTTTTAAAAATGATCAAAATATCCCATTCTTCCTCCTTGAGACCAAGGAAAGCCTACTCGCCCTCGACACCAAGACCGTTGCCAAGGTGAGAGAGAACAAAGAAAGGTGGCATTTTGATGAATCTGTGGGGTTTATTGTGAAAATTGAGAGATAGGTTTGTTGATTTGTTGCTTTGTTGATATTTATAAGATTGGGTTTCATGATGTGACGAAAATCATGAGCATATGGCAGCAGTGAGCAAGCATTGGGTGTGCGCTGGGGGATAGAAATGTGTGCATTAATAGAATTTTAATGACAGATGTAAATAAACTGTAAATTGGAAGATTTATACATGATCATAAGAACTCCCATGGTACTACAGGGAAAGTAATAATTACGAGGCAATAGGAGCTTTCATCCTCTACCATTAGAGTATTTTTGTCCAGCTGTGATTGAGTCATTGATATTATTCTATATAACAGTTCGTAAATGGTTCAAGCAATCGTGGGGCTTGTGTAAAGTTTTTGTAATAGGGAGTCCCTGAAACAAACTTGTAAGTTGTAATAAAGGAAACTGATCAAAACACCAATCTCATAGATGCCAACAAAGCAACAAATCAACAAGAACCCATCTCCCAATTTCCACAATAAACTCTACAAATTCATCAAAATGCCACCTTTCTTTGTTCTCTCTCACCTTGACAACGATCTTTGCAGGGAAGGAGGGGGAGGCGGGGAGCGGTGGACCGCCGCCGGTCGCCACGGAAGGAGGCTCCATCGAATATCTGGGAAGAAGAAGAGGGGCATTTTGGACATTTTTTTGGGTAAAAGCCTCCAAAAACTAACGACACTCTTGTCATAATTTGACGGTTGTGTTAATCAATTTGGTAGGTGTCAATATCTGCTCCTCTGCCCGGTCCTAGCAGGTCAAGGATCAGGCCGGCCAAGCCCCCAGTCTTAATTTTTTTAAAATTCACAAAAATAGATTTTTAAAATATATTTTTAAAAAAATGTTTATAATCTCAAAAAAATCAATAAAAAATCAAAAAATTCACAAATTTTCACAAAATTGCTACGAGTTGTTGTTGTGACATGCAAATGTAATTTTTTTTTTATTAGTAATTCAATAATTTGGATAAACTGACACAAATGAAGTATATAGATTAAAATTAAGTATAAATTGATACAAATGATATATATAGACTAAAAATGAAGTATAAATTGATACAATCTTCATTTCTTCATTCATCTTTTGAATAGTCTTCAATGATTTTTTCTACTGATTAATTTGGCTTCTCGTCTCTGCATTGAGCCAATCATTCCGCAGATGCTCATCTCGATAGCTTCTAATGACAGACGGTTCCTCGTATCGGTCAACACTCGATTAGCTGTACTGAAAATATATTCTTAAGCTACTATAAAAACAGGAGGGGTTAGTAAATCACGCAATAGAAAGCATAGGATATGTAGATTTCTGTGATTTTCACCAGGTCAAAATATTAAAATGTTCAAATTCTGAGTCTGCATCAATCTCAGGAGATAGGGTACGAGTCGAATAATAATGAAACTCATTCGATATGTCTAAACTTCTTGATCTTTTTGATGCATATAATAAAGAACTTTTAGGCGTAGATGAAGATGCAGGATGGGATGATGATTGTTTAATTTCAAATTGTGATTCATAAAAATAATATAAATTATTTATAAAATTATCTATCCATACTATGATAGAATCAGAATAATTCATTTTTCATAAAATTTTTCAAGCAAATATTTACATCCTTCAAATTTAATATGAGGATCCATAATAGTAGCAAAATATTTATTGAATTTTTCTTCCATAAAAGTAATCATATCTTAAGTAAAAAATTATTTCGATATGTATAAACAGTTCAGCAATTTCAGTTAACTCGTAAAATAGTAAATTAGTTGTCGAATAATAAACCCTAAAAAATAATCTTGTTACTCTTTCAAATTTTTTTAGAAATTCACAAATTACATCATAAAATTTCCCTTCCTTCTTGAAAATATCATATTTGGCAATTATGTAGAAATAAACATATATATTGCTTTCTTATAAGGAATTTTCTTCAACATAATTATATGTTGAATTCCAATAAGTTTTTATGTCCTGAGCTAAACTTTTAATTTGTAGGCCTAAGGCGGAACAATTTTTTTTAAAGTATTGCCTCCTTGGTCCACCATTTCTAATAAATAAAATAGTACTTCTTAACTTTTGAATATAATCATCTATACATTTTAAACCATCATGTACATACAAGTTAATGATATGACATACACTTCAAATATAAAAAAGTTTTCATTCAAAATCGGTTTAAATATTTTTAGAAAACTCAATTGCAGCAATATTATTGCTAGCATTATCAACTGAAATAAAAAAAATTAGATTCAAATCTAAAATCTCGAACAAATTTCATAATAGTCTAACTAAGATTAGAAGCGTTGTGAGGAAAAGTAAATTTTTTAAAATCAATAATTCTTTTGTTTAGAAGTCAATCATAATTAATAAAATGTACAATAATAAATACGTAATGAAAGTCGTTAAGAGCTTCCCAGCAATTAAAAGTAAGTACAACTCTTTGCGGCATAAAAGAAAAAATTGTAAGTAAAAGTTATTTTCTTTTTTTAACAACTATGAACATTTTCGTTCTAATAGTATCTTTACAAAATGATATTCAGGATAATGAGTAGTTTTGATAAAATTTGTAAATGCTTCATTCATTTTCAGCAAAATTAAAAGGTTGTTCAGCCTGAATAAGATATTTAGCTAAATTTGACGATTATAACTAAAAGTGCTTAGAACTTAGTGTGACACATAAAGTGAAATTTTGTATTTGTCATGGTTAGTTCTGGAGATATTTTGCCCTAATGTGTTTAATTAGTGCACTAGTTTTCTTATTTTTTGGAAAAATATTAGAAATATTCGGACAAAACTTGCATACAGCCTTTCTAACTCCATCAATAGTTTCTTTTTTTAAAAAAAAAAATTCAAACCTCAGATTTTTTTCTCTGCCATAGAAGTTGCTACTTCTACAGTGAAAGTAAAAGGTGGATTAGCAGGTTCGGAGGAAGCAATAAAATCTGTGGAGAGTATTTCTGGTTGTGTAAATGGAAGCATTGAGTATCAGGTAAAGGCAAATGCAAATTATGCCATTTTTGACTAGTCAAATCTAAATTACGATTACACCTAGAAGAACAAAGATTACTACAGCTTGATGATGAAGAGTGTGCGTCCATTTTTAAACTAAATTTGATAATAATATAAATACCGAAATATGACATAGAGCTTGAGAGCTTGAGTGCTTGAGAAGGCTTGAGGGAGCTTGAGTGCTTGAGATGGCTTGAGAGGGAACTTGAGCGCTTGAGTACTTGAGAAGGTTTGAGGGAGCTTGAGCACTTGACAACTTGAGAGAGTTTGAGAGATTGAACATTTGAAAACTTGAGAAAAATTAAAGAGAGAAGAAATTTGTAGAGATTTTTTAGAGATTTTTTTCATGATGAAATGAAGCGGGTCGTGGGCCTCCTTTCTCAAACCCAGGCACGCCCCGTGTTTGGGGGCGAGCCCTGGCCGAGACTAGAGCTGGGTGACCAGGGCCGGGCCGATCCGTGCAGGTAGGTGGGCCGGCCCGAGCCCGTTCGAACCCCAAGCCTGCAGGCGAATGAGGCGGCACCACATGGCGAGTTTATTTTCAGGTGGGGCCCGCAGTTGTGGTGGCTTCCGGCTCTGAAGGACAGAGGGAGTGCGGACAACAAATTCAGAACCTTTTAGATTTGCTAATTTTAGTGGAAGATCTCCAAAAATTAACGTCAATTCTTTTAATGTGTTCCTTCCAAGCAAATGCTAAAACAAACCACGAATCACCTTTGTTGTGATAAGCCCGTCGTTTATTGTGTTATAAGAATTACATGCAGCTCCAGCTCTATAAATGCAAACTGTATACAACTTTAAAACATCTTATATCTGAGAGAAATATGAGATTACAAATTACAAATTAAGCCCTACCAACTACAACAGAAGAATTTAGAATCCGAGCGTAGTTGCAAGAGAGTTTTAACTCACGTAAAATGTTAGAAAGGTAACAACGTACCAGAATGAATCTAGCTCAAGCCCTCGGGCTTAATTATAAACCAGACAGGCCCAATTTTAGTGGTTTATTAAAATGAGGCTTAGGCTTGAAATTTCGGCCCTGATCAAATTTTTGCGTTGGGAATGGATCCAGCCCGGCCCAAGCTTCCAAAAAATTTAGCCCTTAGTATATATTTTGTACGCCTAGACGTGTTGTTTTCTTCCTGCTATTTACTGCTGAATAAATATTTCCCTAGCATTTTCTAAACCCCCAAACTATTTTAAAAAAAAATCATTTACCATTGTTGAGCTGAAGTACACCAAGCTCACTACCTCACTGCACCAACAAGAGGGGAGGGCGGGAGAGAGAGAGTCGAAAAGGGAGAAAATTGGTTGGTAAATTTCACGCAGTCAGTTTTCTACTCATTTTCCAGCATTGACACAGACAAAAAGAGTTGCTGTCATTTTGTCGATATCAGCGCACTTTTCTGATTTTTCTAAAATTACAAACAAACATGATTTTGAAAAAGCTGATAATAAAGCCTACTATATTTACGTTTTTCAGCCTATTTTCTAGATGCCAAACAGGTCCTATACTAACTCCAAACTACAACATTTTTACATTTTACAGAACCGCAGAAGTCCAAAAAAAAAAAAAAAAAAAACGTTCACAGATGGTGCACATCACCAAACAAACCATGAGAAGAGAAACTTCACTTTTCTTTTTCTTTTTTTTGGGTGAGCAAACCCAGTGGAGGACCCACATGAAGGCAGGATAATAAGCGTGCGGGGATCGAACACGTGACCAACTTGTTGGAAGCCGAGCTTTCAATTCAGAACGGTACCAGGCGAACCGCAGGAGACAGGCAACCCAACTTGGACCACAGCAGTACCCTTTGCTCCTGACTTCCATGCATCGCACACCGAGGGTCACGTCTCGTGTAAAACTGGCATGTTGCTCTCTCTTGAGTCCAGTTGTGGTGCAAACGACGTGCATTTCCTCCGTAAATTAAATTGACAGGGCATTACACATTATGTGACCAACTGTCAGGTTGACATAAGACCAAGATGTTGCATTCGGTTCAAAATTTGTGAAAGCGAACACACTACAAAGCATTCAGAAACTATTTAGAGGATGGACAAACTTAACATACTACCAAGATTGCTCGAAACAATGCAACTGTGTTTCAGCAGTTTCGAGCCCAAAGATCCCCTCTTCATGGTACACGCAGCATTCTTTAAAAAACAAAAGGACTAGGGTGTGATTGCTCTGCGTAGAAACATCACAAGATACAGTGTGCTGCTCACCTGAACATGGACATTTGAATGCAGAAGAATAATGTTACATGGTCAAGAGAACTATGAATGCTACTGTGAGGCGAAGAAGATGAAGAGAAGACCATATATCTTCAATTAGAATATGATCATTTATTTATAGACAAAAGAAATACATATCCTAATAGGATTAAATAATGTCCTACAGGAGTAAGAGAATTCAAAATAAAGAAAAGAAAAAAACTTATTTCTAGTTTAATAAAGAATCTTATTTTTACTCTAATAATCCCCATCAAGATGGAGCATAGATGTCACTCATGCCCAGCTTGCTACACAAATTGAAAAACTTTTTCTAAACAAGGTTTTAATGCCCAATGTGCCGAACGAAATGACTATCTGATGTGCTGTCATGATGTCTCTTATAAAGTGACAGTATGCTTCAACATGCTTTGCTCACCAATGAAAAACAGGGTTATTAGCAATATACATAGGCGCTTGATTATCACAATACATCACTATTGGCTTGTTGTAGATGACGCTCATTTCAGAAAGAAGAGATTGAATCCATATTAATTCACAAGTTGTGTGAGTCATGGCTTTATACTCAGCCGAAGCACTGAATCGAGCAACAACATTTTGTTTTTTACATCATGTCACCATATTGCCTCCCAACAAAAATGTAATAATTAGTAGTAGAACGACGATCAATAGAATCCCCAGCCCATTCAGCATCAGAATATCTCACAAATATCCAATGAGATAAAGGATGAAAATACAACCATTTACTTGGAGCCCATTTAAAATACCACAAGATACGACAAGCAACAATCCAATCAAGTTAATATGGACTCTGCATATATCGACTTAAAACACACAAAACAAATATAATATTAAGTCAAGTGACAGTTAAGTAAATTAGTTTACCAATCAATCATCTGTACTTTCTGAGACCAACAAGCGACTTTCCTAGGTTTTGATCAAAAAAGAATATTAGAATCTAAAGGAGTATCAATAGATTTAGATCCTAATATATCCATTTCTTCCAACAAACCATTATGCTATTTTCTTTGAAACAAAGAAAGACCTTTTGGCAAGCGAGCAACCTCAATCCCTACAAAATACCTCAAGAGACCAAGGTTTCTCATACAAAAATAAGAACTCAAATAAATTTTCAACTGAATAATACCTTAATGATCATCTTCAGTAACAATAATATCAATAACATAAACTGCAAGAATAATAGTGTCGACAGAAGAATGTCTTACAAATATAAAGCGTCAGAAAAAACTTCATCTCAATCCTTAGTGTACAACAGTGGTACCAAATTTATTAAACTATGCTTCTGAAGATTGCTTAACCATATATTACTTTTTTAAGTTTAAGACCTTGTTCTTCTCCCCCTGAACCTCATAGGGGGCTAAAGCATATAAACCTACTCTTAAAGATTTTTTATGTAAGAATGTATTTTTAATATCTAATTGATGCAAAAGTCATTGCTTCACCACCTCAACTGATAAAAGAATGCAAAAAGAATGCAAACGAGCTACCTGAGAGAAACTCTCAAAATAATCAACATGATAAGTCTGTATGTAGTCTTTGACATGTGTTTTCAAGCACTCAATCTATCTATTGGGGAGAAATTTGATAGTGTTTATCCATCGACAACCAACGGTTTTTTTTCCCGGTAGTGAAAAAGTTAATTCTCATGTTTTATTAGCATGCAAAGCAGTCATCTCTTCATCCATAACACTTTTCTAGCTAGGATCCAATCTAACATCACGTTAAGATTTTGGAAGAGGCATAGAAGATAATGTTGTTGAAAAACTAAAATATGTAGGAGATAAATGAGAGAAAAATAATACTTTAGCTATAAGATGCTGAGGACAAGAACAAGTACCTTTTCGAAAATTATGAAAAGCTCAGACACTTCAATAGAAGCAACTGACTGATGAGAAAATAAGTTGTCAGGATTAATGGATCTTCTTGCAACATTGATAAACTTTGAGTGAAGACGAGTCTTCTAGCGGTACAGGAAGAGTAAAAGAGTGATCGAAGGAGTTATAGTAGAACCCAGAGATGTTAAAAAGTAAGGTGTATTTTCAAAGAAAGTGACATCCACAAAAATTACAAACTTTTTGCTGACGGGTTCTAACATCGATATCATTTCTGTGTCTGATAATATCCTAGAAACACACACCAAACAGTTCAATTTAGTTTATCATGTTCTTTTTCAAGAATTTGAACAAAACACGCTCAGAAATCTTTGGAGATAAATCAAACAGCTGTTCTTCAGAATAAAGAACTGAATTTGTCATTTAAAACAGAAGAAGGAACCCTATTAATTAAGTCACAAGCAGTAAAAACTCCGTCAGCCCAAAAACACTTGGGAACATGCATATGACCATTAATATTCAACCAGTGTCAAGTAAATGACGATTTTTTCTTTCAGCAGCACCGTTCTTTTGAGGTAATGAGGACACGAAGTTTGATGACTTATATCATGAGAAACACAATAATCTTGAAGAGCATGTTGCACATATTTTAAAGCATTATCAGATTGTAAGCAAATAATAAAATTGAGTAGTAATCTCTTTATGAAATCTTTGAAAAATAAAGAGAATTTCAGAGTGATTTTTCATTAAAAATAACCAAATCGTATATAAATAGTCATAAATAAAAGTTACAAAATAAGAAAAAATCAAACACACATTTAATTCTAGTAGGACCCCAGAAATCAGTATCAACAACTCCAAACGGAGAACTATAGGGATTAACTACCCTAGATTAAAAAAAAAATTATGATGTTTACCAAACTGACATGCTTCACATTGTAATTTAGATACAGTCTTAACAGAAGAAAATAACAATTTAATGAATTTTTAAATGCATGATCTAAACATAAGTGTCACTAGATCGCAGACTCATCACATGCCAAAATAGAAACACTCACTTTGGGTTGATCATCGCATTGAAGATAATATATACCATCTTGCTAATACCACCCCCCTTACCTTCTTCGTGTGAATGTCTTTGTAATACCCCGTTCCCAGAATACGTACTTAGTTGCGTATTCAGATTTTCGATCGTATTTTTTCGATTTACTTCCTGTAATTATTCTGTATTATGAATTCCTTATATGGTTGTTTTGTCTTGGATTTGGATTCGTGGACTCGGAGTCAGTCCCAGTCCGAACCAGGAACTCGATTATAGTATATTATTCGATTTGGTCTTTCCGGTGATTAGATTTGACCGATTTTAGTTTTAAATATCATTTTCCATTATTATATATTTTCTATGATTTTCTAGATTTTTCTGGAATTAAAATGAAAGTCTTCAAAACCGGTGTCGGCCAGTGCCGCTGACCGATTCCTGGATTTTTAATTCTCAAACAGTTTGGAATTTCATGATGGTCCTTTAGGCTTTATTTCTTAGAATCATATTTTCTACCTACATTCTTTTTCTGAGGATTTTATGATTTTATGAAAATTCCACCGGAGTCGGTATCGGCCAGTATCGCTGGTTGATTCCGGGACGATTGGAATTGAATTTCTGAATTCCGCTTTCACTTTACTTCTTAAAACCATATTTTCTTCTTTAATACATTTTCTGGGATTTTTCGGAATTTATCAAAATCCGGCCGACCCGGTGTAGACCGGTATCGGCGGTTGACTTCCGGATTTTTAATTTGAAAACGGGATTTTATTTCTGAAAACCGATTTCATATTATTCCTCAGGATGACGTTTTCTACCTCCGGGTATTTTTGGGGATTTTTCGGAGACAGTCGATTTTTCAACCTTATTATTATATTATTATTTTTAAATCTTTCTTTCTTTCTTTTCCTTTCTTTTCCTTCCTTTTCCCACCGACTCCAGCAGCCCACGCGTCCCCATGTGGTGACACCACCCCCTCTCCCATCCATCAATCTCTCTCTCTCTTTTCTTTTTCTTTTCTTTCTTTTTTCTTTTTCTTTCTCTTTTTCCTTCTTCCTTTTTCTTCTTCTTCTTCTTCTTCTTCCTCTCCTGCGTGGGCGACACCCAACCAAGCCCACCGCCGGCGCCTCCGGCCACCACGACGCCGGCGAAGACCCCAAAGCCCCGGCCATCTCCTTCCTCTTTCTCTCTTTTTCTTTTCTTTCCTTTTCTTTCCTTTTTCATTTTCTTCCCTCTCTTCCTCCCCGGATCCGGCCACGTCCACCACCGCCGGCGAGACTCCTCCAACTCCGGCGAACTCCCCTCTTCTCCTCCCTTCTTTTTCTTCTTCCTTTCTTCTTCTTTTCCTTTTCTTCTTCCTTTTCTTTTTCTTTTCTTTCCTCTCTTTCTTTTTCCTTTCCCTTTTTGGGGTGGCCGGCGCCACCCCTGGTCTTGGGCGCCGCCGGCGGTGGCCGGCGGCCGCGTGCAGCCAGGGGCCCACCTGGGCCCTGTGCTTGGCCGGAGAGGGGGGCAAGCCCCCCTCTCTTTTCCCTTGCTGGAGGGGGGCACAGCCCCCTCCTGTGTTCTGATTGAGGGGGCAGCCGCCCCCTCCTTTTCTGCCGGCGGCCGGCGCCGCCCGGCGCCGCCCTGGCCGGCGGCCGGCTGAGCGCCCCCAGTGGGGGGGGGGCGCTGTGTGCGGGAGCAAGGGGGCAACAGCCCCCCTTCTCTGTTTCTCTCCTCTCTCTCTCTCTCCTGGACCCCTCTCTCTCTCTCTCTTGGATCTCTCTCTCTCCTGTTTCTCTCTCCTCTCTCTTTCTCTCTCCTCTCTTTCTCACTCTAGCTCTCTCTCTCTCTCTCTCTCAACCGCACCCTCTCTCTCTCCTGATTCTCTCTCTCTCTCATCATCTCTTTCTCTCTCTAGAAATCTCCATTTCTCTCTCTAGATTTCTCTCTCTTTCTCTCTCTTCACTTTCTCTCTCCTCTTCACTTTCTCTCTCTATATATATTATTATTTTATGGCGCGTGCGCGAGTTCCATGGATTTCGGACTTTTCGGCTTTCCGGTGATTTAGGCGAGTAGTCTCGCCATTCTTTATTTGAGTTCCCCGTTTCGTCGGGACGATAAGTATTTCGCTTCATGTTTTCATATACTTTATTCCATATATCTTTTACTGCTTTCATACTATGCGTGGCAGACCCTTCGTGGTCGTTGTATTCTTGATTTCTGATATGCTTGCTTCTTTATCATATACCATGCGTGGCCGACCCTTCGTGGTCGTTGTATTCTTGGTTTCTGATATGTTGTCACTTGCCCTGCTATTATTTCAGACCTGTCAGTTACATGCTACCTTTTAACACATGTATATCACTTGGTAACTGAGTTATCACCTGACCACCCGGCATGCCACTATTTGGCAAGACCTTTATGTTGCACCATGACTTACCAGACTATTATCGATCTTTTATCATGTTTTGTTGCTGATTAAATATCATCACCTTGTCATGCTATCACTTTACACCAAGCATGATATATTTGACTTGTGATTATCATCTTTACGGGAACTTGACTTATTATCCTGTATCATGATCAGTGACCTGTTTTCCTGCTTTACATGCAGTGACCTGACTATATAGTACTTATGTACCCCTGAATTCCTGATCATGTCCATCTCCTGTTTTTCCCGTAAAGTGATAATTAAACTATTGAACCTTAAAAAGTACCAACTTGTATTGGGTCAGGGGAAACATGCGGATATCAATATGTGTTCGTGTTTACAGTGGTATTAGGTATGTTGTGCACTTTATATCCGGTCTGACCTGTGGGCCTCCAGGGGACCGAGGGGAGAGCTGGCTCCCTTATTCCTGGCTTCATTATTATAAGGGCATACATAAGTCCCTCCTGTTTAGCCTTGCGGCTGGCTTCCGTTTCCATGCAACGGAACAATCCTGGACCGTGGTCCCGGGCATGCACGGGACCCACTGTAAACATAGTTCGTTGATACCCCCGCTAGTTTCCAATAACAACCTTGTTTTACTCGGATATGGATCTATGTGCGTTGGGACGCTAGTTCACATAGCTAGATATCAGGGTAAGACGAGTAATAATAAAGTGTTATAATAATTGGCTCTTTAAGTTGTAAGTAGAGGTATGTGGAATGGGACGCATACTAAAGCCTGCAACTTAAACGGCTATGAATCTGTGATGTGTCTTACTATATTTGTTGTATTGGTTTTATTCGGATTTCCTGTTTTATGATTATTATGCCATACCTGTTCATGCCTGCTCTAACCTACCTGCCTCCTGAGTATTTCCTACTTGATATCATTTCTTATATACTTCATTTGTGTTCTAACCCTCCTGTCTTCTGTACTTGACACCTGTGCTCATCCTGGCTCGCCACCTGGCATCATATTACTACTCGCCTGGGGAGTTTCACTGACTCCCCTGGATTCTCATGTCCAGGTTATGGAGCTTAGAGCGTGGCTTCTCCCTGTTGCTGCTCAGAGTAGCGCAGCGGTAGCGTGGATCTCCAGCCGACCGTCCAGAGCTCCATCCTTCCAGGCCCCCTGTATGCCTCTCGAGTTTCCTCTTAGCAAACTCGTGAGTGCCCTTTTTCTGTTTACTCATGTACTTTTCCTTGTATACTTGTATGTGAGCTCCCTTTTGTACCATTCACATATGTATATCTTTTGTGCTCTCGCATTTGCGCATATCTGTGATGTATTATTATTGTAATATTCATCACCTCTGGTGATAACTCTGTGATTGTATATATATGTGTGTTGGAATGTATAATGCACCATATGCTTCCGTACTCTGATTCTTGTCTGTACTGATGCTTAGCGTATATACGGGAGGGTAGTTCTGACCTACGTATATACGTTGCAGTGACGTCCCCGTATCGCCGGGATCGGGGCGTTACAGGTTGGTATCAGAGCCTAGGCTCTAACTTCCTCAGTACGTCCAGAGGGCAAATTAATGGTAAAGAGATTTGCAACTGGAATACATGAGTCTTGGTTATACATTCCAACTGCAAGTGCAGAGTTATCTATTTCTTGACTATCTTTCCTTTGATTTCAAATCCCTCCTTGACTATCTTTCCTTTGATTCCTAAATCCTTCCTATCCTTTCCCTGTTTTGGTTTTATGAAGCCTTATACTATTTTAAGATATGACTAGACTAGAGAGGTAGTGGCTGGTTCAGAATGAAGCTATTATATGATCTCTTCGGCCAATTCTATGAAGCTTGGTATTCTCCAGATCGGTCTTGATCTGGCTATCTTTCAGAGGACAGCAATCGGGATTCTTAATTATCGGTCTTCTTTATTATGCTCAGGATTTTCGGGGTTTTCTTTATTACACAGCCACGACATCATCAGTATTCATTTATTTCACAGCCACGACATCATCAGTATTATTCAGCATTATTCTAAAGATTTATTACACAGCCACGACATCATCAGCCGGAAATGCAGAGTATGATTATTATTCAGTTGACTTGAGAGCCCTACCTATAGTGCTTCATATCTTAATTGGTATAGATTCCACCCTTGTTCCCTTTGTGTTCAATTCACCCCTTAACGAAATTGCGAGGAAGCAATTTTTTGTAAGGTGGGTGGATTGTAATACCCCGTTCCCAGAATACGTACTTAGTTGCGTATTCAGATTTTCGATCGTATTTTTTCGATTTACTTCCTGTAATTATTCTGTATTATGAATTCCTTATATGGTTGTTTTGTCTTGGATTTGGATTCGTGGACTCGGAGTCAGTCCCAGTCCGAACCAGGAACTCGATTATAGTATATTATTCGATTTGGTCTTTCCGGTGATTAGATTTGACCGATTTTAGTTTTAAATATCATTTTCCATTATTATATATTTTCTATGATTTTCTAGATTTTTCTGGAATTAAAATGAAAGTCTTCAAAACCGGTGTCGGCCAGTGCCGCTGACCGATTCCTGGATTTTTAATTCTCAAACAGTTTGGAATTTCATGATAGTCCTTTAGGCTTTATTTCTTAGAATCATATTTTCTACCTACATTCTTTTTCTGAGGATTTTATGATTTTATGAAAATTCCACCGGAGTCGGTATCGGCCAGTATCGCTGGTTGATTCCGGGACGATTGGAATTGAATTTCTGAATTCCGCTTTCACTTTACTTCTTAAAACCATATTTTCTTCTTTAATACATTTTCTGGGATTTTTCGGAATTTATCAAAATCCGGCCGACCCGGTGTAGACCGGTATCGGCGGTTGACTTCCGGATTTTTAATTTGAAAACGGGATTTTATTTCTGAAAACCGATTTCATATTATTCCTCAGGATGACGTTTTCTACCTCCGGGTATTTTTGGGGATTTTTCGGAGACAGTCGATTTTTCAACCTTATTATTATATTATTATTTTTAAATCTTTCTTTCTTTCTTTTCCTTTCTTTTCCTTCCTTTTCCCACCGACTCCAGCAGCCCACGCGTCCCCATGTGGTGACACCACCCCCTCTCCCATCCATCAATCTCTCTCTCTCTTTTTCTTTTTCTTTTCTTTCTTTTTTCTTTTTCTTTCTCTTTTTCCTTCTTCCCTTTTTCTTCTTCTTCTTCTTCTTCTTCCTCTCCTGCGTGGGCGACACCCAACCAAGCCCACCGCCGGCGCCTCCGGCCACCACGACGCCGGCGAAGACCCCAAAGCCCCGGCCATCTCCTTCCTCTTTCTCTCTTTTTCTTTTCTTTCCTTTTCTTTCCTTTTTCATTTTCTTCCCTCTCTTCCTCCCCGGATCCGGCCACGTCCACCACCGCCGGCGAGACTCCTCCAACTCCGGCGAACTCCCCTCTTCTCCTCCCTTCTTTTTCTTCTTCCTTTCTTCTTCTTTTCCTTTTCTTCTTCCTTTTCTTTTTCTTTTCTTTCCTCTCTTTCTTTTTCCTTTCCCTTTTTGGGGTGGCCGGCGCCACCCCTGGTCTTGGGCGCCGCCGGCGGTGGCCGGCGGCCGCGTGCAGCCAGGGGCCCACCTGGGCCCCTGTGCTTGGCCGGAGAGGGGGGCAAGCCCCCCTCTCTTTTCCCTTGCTGGAGGGGGCACAGCCCCCTCCTGTGTTCTGATTGAGGGGGCAGCCGCCCCCTCCTTTTCTGCCGGCGGCCGGCGCCGCCCGGCGCCGCCCTGGCCGGCGGCCGGCTGAGCGCCCCCAGTGGGGGGGGGGGGGCGCTGTGTGCGGGAGCAAGGGGGGCAACAGCCCCCCTTCTCTGTTTCTCTCCTCTCTCTCTCTCCTGGACTCTCCCTCTCTCTCTCTCTTGGATCTCTCTCTCTCTCCTGTTTCTCTCTCCTCTCTCTTTCTCTCTCCTCTCTTTCTCACTCTAGCTCTCTCTCTCTCTCTCTCTCTCTCTCTCAACCGCACCCTCTCTCTCTCCTGATTCTCTCTCTCTCTCATCATCTCTTTCTCTCTCTAGAAATCTCCCTTTCTCTCTCTAGATTTCTCTCTCTTTCTCTCTCTTCACTTTCTCTCTCCTCTTCACTTTCTCTCTCTATATATATTATTATTTTATGGCGCGTGCGCGAGTTCCATGGATTTCGGACTTTTCGGCTTTCCGGTGATTTAGGCGAGTAGTCTCGCCATTCTTTATTTGAGTTCCCCGTTTCGTCGGGACGATAAGTATTTCGCTTCATGTTTTCATATACTTTATTCCATATATCTTTTACTGCTTTCATACTATGCGTGGCAGACCTTCGTGGTCGTTGTATTCTTGATTTCTGATATGCTTGCTTCTTTATCATATACCATGCGTGGCCGACCCTTCGTGGTCGTTGTATTCTTGGTTTCTGATATGTTGTCACTTGCCCTGCTATTATTTCAGACCTGTCAGTTACATGCTACCTTTTAACACATGTATATCACTTGGTAACTGAGTTATCACATGACCACCCGGCATGCCACTATTTGGCAAGACCTTTATGTTGCACCATGACTTACCAGACTATTATCGATCTTTTATCATGTTTTGTTGCTGATTAAATATCATCACCTTGTCATGCTATCACTTTACACCAAGCATGATATATTTGACTTGTGATTATCATCTTTACGGGAACTTGACTTATTATCCTGTATCATGATCAGTGACCTGTTTTCCTGCTTTACATGCAGTGACCTGACTATATAGTACTTATGTACCCCTGAATTCCTGATCATGTCCATCTCCTGTTTTTCCCGTAAAGTGATAATTAAACTATTGAACCTTAAAAAGTACCAACTTGTATTGGGTCGGGGGAAACATGCGGATATCAATATGTGTTCGTGTTTACAGTGGTATTAGGTATGTTGTGCACTTTATATCCGGTCTGACCTGTGGGCCTCCAGGGGACCGAGGGGAGAGCTGGCTCCCTTATTCCTGGCTTCATTATTATAAGGGCATACATAAGTCCCTCCTGTTTAGCCTTGCGGCTGGCTTCCGTTTCCATGCAACGGAACAATCCTGGACCGTGGTCCCGGCATGCACGGGACCCACTGTAAACATAGTTCGTTGATACCCCCGCTAGTTTCCAATAACAACCTTGTTTTACTCGGATATGGATCTATGTGCGTTGGGACGCTAGTTCACATAGCTAGATATCAGGGTAAGACGAGTAATAATAAAGTGTTATAATAATTGGCTCTTTAAGTTGTAAGTAGAGGTATGTGGAATGGGACGCATACTAAAGCCTGCAACTTAAACGGCTATGAATCTGTGATGTGCCTTACTATATTTGTTGTATTGGTTTTATTCGGATTTCCTGTTTTATGATTATTATGCCATACCTGTTCATGCCTGCTCTAACCTACCTGCCTCCTGAGTATTTCCTACTTGATATCATTTCTTATATACTTCATTTGTGTTCTAACCCTCCTGTCTTCTGTACTTGACACCTGTGCTCATCCTGGCTCGCCACCTGGCATCATATTACTACTCGCCTGGGGAGTTTCACTGACTCCCCTGGATTCTCATGTCCAGGTTATGGAGCTTAGAGCGTGGCTTCTCCCTGTTGCTGCTCAGAGTAGCGCAGCGGTAGCGTGGATCTCCAGCCGACCGTCCAGAGCTCCATCCTTCCAGGCCCCCTGTATGCCTCTCGAGTTTCCTCTTAGCAAACTCGTGAGTGCCCTTTTTCTGTTTACTCATGTACTTTTCCTTGTATACTTGTATGTGAGCTCCCTTTTGTACCATTCACATATGTATATCTTTTGTGCTCTCGCATTTGCGCATATCTGTGATGTATTATTATTGTAATATTCATCACCTCTGGTGATAACTCTGTGATTGTATATATATATGTGTTGGAATGTATAATGCACCATATGCTTCCGTACTCTGATTCTTGTCTGTACTGATGCTTAGCGTATATACGGGAGGGTAGTTCTGACCTACGTATATACGTTGCAGTGACGTCCCCGTATCGCCGGGATCGGGGCGTTACAGTCTTAAAAAGTACATGACAAAAGAGGAAAAGTTATAGAACACTGAAGAGCTTTAGTCAAACGACTCACAGATACAATATTGAAAAGAACGTGTGGAATATAATTACATCAGTGAGTGTGAGAGAAGAAGTGAGATTGATAGTGTCAGCGCCAGCACTATATTTGGAACGACCATCAACAAAAATTATAAAAGGTGCAAAAAATGTTGTGTGAAAGTGAAAAAGATTATAAATTTACCAGTTCTATGAGTTGACGCATCAGAATCAATGATTCAAAATGAAGATGATGAACGCGCTAAACAAGAAATACCTGAATGTGCTAAGGTAGTAATGTCTGAAGTAAAGACTGAATATATTTTTTGAATCAGAGAATCATACTCAAAATTTGATAGAATCACAGATTCATCAGTGAAATTACCAAGAGTATTAGAGTCGTGTGCAGTAGATGATCCAATAGTACGAAACAAATAAGTAGCTCGAGAAGGCCAGGAAAGTTTACTATGCAACTCCAAACATCGATCAATAATGTAATTGTTTCAATTGCAATGAGTACACTTTCGAGAAATATCCTGACCACGGCTAAAAACTCAACCTCTAGTTGATAAACCACGACTACGAAAAGACATGCCACCTCAGCCTCAAGAATATTCGCCTCGGCCAATTGAGAAAATTAAGACAGAGCACTCAACTAGAGAGGGACCGAAAATTACTATAGAAGACTTTGAAGCCTAATATAGTCGTGAGAAAATATTTTGCAGCGAAGGAGCCCCCCTTCACCTGCTACTAGTTGTCTTCGAAGTAGTTTGAGTTGAGAGCTGAACCACAAAGAAACTTACAAACATATAATCCTTCACATTGCTTTTTAAGAACTTCAATATCATTAGTGACTGGATGATACTAATTGAGATCACACCCTTAAAGTGATTGTAGCATTCTTCTAAACTTTTGTCGCCTTATAGAAGACTAAATAGACCCTTATACACTTCAAAAATTCAAGAAACATTCTTCTTTAATGAATAAGTATCATGAACAGCTTTTGCAATATCTAAGAACATAAAGTTGACACTCATTATAAATTCAATGATATTCCAAAATCAAATCATCACCTAATAGTTAGCTTGTTCTTGTTCTCATTCTTCAAACATCTTTTGAGTAGAGGCAAATTTTACAAATGTAACAATCTTCAATTTACCTCTTATACTAAGGACTCATAAATTTCTCTGATAACTAAAAAAAATTGGGCATTTTCAATACCAACAAGGTCTTTAATTTTTTTGATATCAACCATGAAAACAAGAAGAACGAGCACAAAATGTTTATTATAGTAAAATTAAAATTTTACTGCAAAAAAAATTAAGCAACTCTCTCTCTCTCAATCTTTTTACTACTCATGAGAAACGGTACCTGCAGTATTATTCACATAAACAACAATTTTTTTAAGGCAAAGACAAGAAAAACCCAAGGTTAGAATTTCCTTTTTAAAAAAGAAGATACTAAGATTAGAATGTTTTGCTTTAATACAATATTAAGGTAAAAAAAAAAAGAAGACAAGAAAATAATATACCCTCAATTTGAGTGCGACATTTTGTTTATAAAGAAAAAAAAATATACAAACCCTAATAAGACTAAGAGAATACTTAACATCAAGAATACTTGATATCCTACCTCGAGTAAGAGAATCTGAGTGAGTGTGAGAGAGAGAGAGAGAGAGAGAGAGAGAGAGAGAGAGAGAGAGAGATCATATTTCTACTTTAACAAAAAATCCTAATTTTTTACACTAATAGCTACTTGTCAAGTCCCACACAACAAAAATAAGCTTGTACTGTTTGCGAGAAGCATATAAAAGAATGGGAAAACCCTAACGAGAGAGTGTCTACAAAAGGAGGCGCCAGTCTCAAAGCTGCAAAAGGCAGTTAAAAGGCAGTTATTGACGAGAAAAAAGAGCTATTTTCCAAATCTTCTAACATGTACACACGTGGCGGAAAAGCCACCGTCACGAAAATCATGTCACACAACACATATATACCAGGGAGTTTCCTCAGCTCCCTTACCTCGCCGGGCGCGTGAATTGATGCGAAGAGGAGGATGAGTGGCTGTTGCCGCAGTGCTCTGCCTTGCAGAATCCCAGGATCGTTGGATCCTGCAGCCAGTCCCTCCGCCAATGACAAACAGGCACTGCAAAAAAAACAACAAACAAATCACATAAAATTCCAGCAGGCAATGGTGAAATGTCCATCAATATTATTCTTTTCAAAATCAAAAGATCCTACTGGATGTACAGATGCTAATGTGTACTTTAGTGGAACATAACAGCTCAGAATTTGGATATGGGATTACAAAATTAGTAAATAATTTCCCAGAATAAACGTACTCATGGAGAAAATAACAAAAAATGTACCTCCTGCATGGCTTTGTCATGTTAGGAATCTATCCTGAATGCGATGAAACCGTTGTACTCTCCAAGCAATTACTTTTGAAGATGTACCTCCGCAGGAAACTTTCCTCTTCTTTCTGATGCGGAACAAGCAATCTTCTGTATCTAGAACATACGAAGCCTGTAGCATATGCATTTGTAAGAAAGACCTTAATATGGACAGCAAAGAGCAACAATAAGGTATCTGGGGATATAGTTCATAGACCTAAACAACTAATCAGTTGTCTATGTAGTTTTAACTGCACCTTGGAGGAATTACAGGATATCTTGATCTCAAGGCCATTAAGTACTTGAACCCCCTCCATGGCTTTGACAAAATCATCAGTCCCAAATTTGCGTTTGTTCCTGTAGATTTGTTATAGTGTCATAACTGACAATTATTACAACAACTCAATATAAAGATGAGCAACTTCCAGTACCTTTTCATGTACACCACATTCACATCCTTCTCGTCTGAAATAGTTGTCAAGAACTCATTATGCAAGTAAGCTGTAAAACTAGGATCCATAGAAACAGCAGTTACTTCAGGTTTTTCATGTCCATATTCCATCAGCTGAATGGATAACCGAGTCGGATTTGACATCTGTTGGAGAAAATTTAGGCATCAATATAAAAGCCTCACTCAACAATTAAATTCAAGCATGTGGCATGCGTGCTCAAGATTCCCAAGACAAAATTAAATTGACAGTTCCATTTCCTTTTCTCACAATGCACCCAGCTTTGACCAACAAAAGCAAGTGGATGATTACTTTCATAGTACTCAATCGGTCAAAGCTATACAGCAAACCTATGGTTTTTATCAGTAACAGGCAGGAGGGAAAGCAAATAAATTGTAGATGCATGAGTGATGTTATTTATCTAATCTTCAGATTCAACCTTCACCGGTCGCTATAAATGGTTTATCTGCTCACTTACAAAGGCTGAGCCACACAGAAAGCAAGAAACTAATTTTTTTTTTCCATTCAATTTAATAAACTAAAAGGAGTGGTGCAAGCACATGAAACTTACACATTCAAACCGGTAGATGCTCTCGTCATGGAGGACACGAGTATTTTCATGATAAACAATATCATGAAATCTTTCACGTCGCCTTGATTTCTCATACAAATAGAGCTGAAGAAGCTTATTGTCCATCTCATCAGATGCAACCGATTGAAGCTGAACAAAAAACAAAATAAGTACATTTTGCAACCAATAACACATCGTTCAGGACCCTGATGACCAAAGCACAAGAACAGACCTGCTTAACAACTTTATATATCAACTTGTCCAAAGTGAAAAGCACATAAGACTGGGTTCCAATGATAGCACGACAATCATCTTCAAATTTTGTATTGTCAGCAGAACCATCAAGTAGGTTGTATAGTGCACTCATAAATCTGCACCACCCAAAGTAGTGGATTGATAAAACAAGAACTACACAGATGATATCAAAAGAATCATACGTATAGGCATCATGATTACTTGGCATAAAGATCGGGAGGGCTTGTATCTTTCGAAGATCTCCATCTCCTTTCAGCAGCTGATGAATTTGTCTTTGCTGATACTATTCTTTCGTACAATGTCTGCAACAAAAGAAAATGTATATTCAGAGCTACAAACAAGTCTGTTACAAATGGCTGCTAAAAAGATTCACAAATAGAAACATGTCTGACCTGATGAAGCCTAAAAAGTACATAGAATGAGTCATTCCCGTAAAAGATTCGTGAGTCTTTATCTTCCCTATCATGTACTGCAGATGGCACAAGTTTTGCAAGCGGTTTCACAGTATGTAAGAAACGCTCTGGGAATGACAAGGATGTAAGTTCTCCCTCTACATCATGTGCATCGGCCATTCCCTCAGCCTCACCCTCACTTTCAGCCTTGGCATCCTGGTCGTCATGGTCGGCATCCTCCTCTTCTTCCTCGTGATCTTCACGCGAGCACTCCTCGCCATCAGCAGATTCGCTGACTGAAACATCCTCACCAGCCTCAGAGGCATTTTCACTGTCCTCTGTAGATCTCTGGGCACTCTCCTCGCCTTCGTCATCGGCATCAGCATCATTCTCTCCCGCTGCCTCACCACAATCCTTCACTTTAGGCACATCTGCCGCAGTTTCTTCAAAACACACAAAGTTGTCCTCTTCAAAATCTCCATTTGGTGATAATTCACCCTCTTCCCTTTCAACTTTAAAGTTACCATGAGTACCAGAACCTTCATGGTATCCCTGAACTCTCTTGCTGTCACTGGTGCAACCACCATTTGCAGGAATTGGCCTCACACTGTCCCCTCCCTAGATAAATAAGAGAATTATTAAAATGAAACCATAATACATCAAAACCTGGATCAGATGATGGAAAAGAAAAAGATATACTACAATAAACACAATAATAAGTGAAATCAAAAAGATATTGTTTGTTAGTTTATCCAATATCAGAAATATGATAGATGCTACATATTAAGAAGATACACTGAACTGAATACTAAATCAGACAATTTACTTTATATCTCACTTGACAAGAATTGTCAAAATCATACATGCATAATAGGATAGCTGCAAACATGAAAGCCTCCAAAAGTATAGAAATTCCGTTTGTACATAATTGAATTGTATATTTGAAAGAAAAAAGACAACACCAGCAGAAAGAAGTAAATCTTAAAAGCACCTTTGGCAAAAGGTTACAAGCAAGATTAACCACCAAGCGCAAGTAGTGTGAATAGTCCATGGGCTAGAGTGTTAACCTATACTTGTCCTGTCCAAACATAAGTAAATGGCACAAAGTAGACCCTCTAGAGGGAATGAAACAGAGTGAATCCCCACGAGGGGTTAGCTAATATGCCGACAGGGTTGAGATATAATACATCATTTGCAAGTGTTGACAATCATTTCTCAAGCCCAATGAAGGCATAAAGTTTGATGATCACTAAATAAATATTAAATTTCTAAATACATATTTGAGAGATGCTATAATAAAATAATAAAATAAAATATATAAAATAAAATATATGTTTCTATGTTCAGTACATCAACTATTGAAATTCATATTCATTATTCATATTCTTTATCTTTGATCCTTGAGCTCTAAAGTTATCAAGTGTTATGATAGCCAGTGGTATCAACAAGTCCTGTATTGATGAATATTTTGAGCATAACCAGTGCCTCTCTCTCATAATGTCAAATCAGTTTGCTTCATCTATCAGTGGATAACAAACACCAAGAAGAAAAAAGAAAAAAGAGGACATTCGAAGTGTTAAATTATCAGAAAAAAAGAGACACACACAAAAACAAATACCAAGACACAGTGCGTGTGTGTGTGTGTTATACAATTGTCAAATAACTTCAAACATACTTAACCTTATCACCTCAATATTCAAAAATAAGTAGGGTAATCAGAAAAGGGAAAGAAACCTAAAAGGTTGTACCAGTAGGAAAAATAGGACTTAAAACAATTGATATCAAATCGAATGCAAGAAAAAAATTATTAAAAGGAACATCGCAACTGCCTTTGCTGCAACATGGTACCTCAGAAGGTAAGACTTCACTGGTAAGGCGGGGCTCAACTGTGTCCACTCCAGTACGACCAGATTTTGAAGGTGTAGCAGTTGCCCCTTCCAACATTAACAAAAGACAATTGTTAACTTCTTAAAGACAAGAATAACAATGAAATAAACAGTTCAAAAACTATTTTTGTATTGACCTGAAGTAATTTCAAGGTTGGTTCTAGTATGGCTTTGTTCTGCTCTGCCAGCAACAGAGGCATTATCCGCTAACCGTTCAATAGAAGCACCCTGTACAATTACTCCAGACATTTCATCAGCCGTATGAGCATTGTTCTGAAGTCTACCATGCAGCGGAGTTCCACTGTGTTTATCACTTCGGCGGGCAGATCTATCTACTTCATGAAAACCATTTTCTGTAACTGCTGTCTCTCCATTTGCAAGTAGAACCCTGGATGAATTCGCTTGTTCTGGTGGAAGGCTGTCGAAGCCATTGTTTTGTTTGGTATTTGCAACAGGACCATCATTATCAGGACTACCATTGCTCTCTCCAACACTTCCTCGACCTCCCTTAGCTGCGTGACTCTTTGTTTTTACTGCATCTTCAGTATCCTCTGCACCATGAGGCCGAGGGGGGACACCCAGTATTGGCTCCAAAAAGGTTGTCCATATCTTCATGACTTTGTCCACCTGGTCTGAGGATGTGCAGACTTCTCCACAAGAGTATTTGATGATTTGATACAAGTCTTCATGAATGTCTGAGTCTAAATATTCAAATTCCATATTGGGAACAATAGGTCGCCTATTTACAGCAGCCAGAGCAAGAAGCACACCATCCTCCTTCCGCTTCTTTTCACTAATTTCCTTAATTTCAGCGAGTAAAGCTACAAAATAAAGAAAGAGGGGATCAGAGAGAACATATGAAGGCAGGCTGTTATGCTCCTTCTGGAGGTAATCAGAGGAAAGTAGCACACAACACCACCAACCATATGGTTATGTGGTATCCAGATTCAAACACTATCAGAAATTAAAATACCTTTTGTGCTCAAGCTCTTTGTGTCCTGTTGCTTGAAGTAGAAACTACGATGATCAAGAGATTTGTGATAGTTTTTGGAATAAATTTCGGCCCAAACCTTATTAAAATCTGAACGACACCTTAACCATTCCTCTTGTTTCTGCTTTAGACGAGTTAATATGACAGGCAAAGCAAGACTAGCATTCTTGCGGAGAACATCCATGACATCCAGACCATGATCCCCATATAATCGTTCGATGCATCTCAAATTTAAAGCTAAAAACCAGAAAAAGATCAAAACATTAGAAAAGATAAAGAAAGATATTTACAATAAGATAAATACACGTCATGATGATGTTGAAGCATGCATACAAGTAAAGTGTTCTTCAATGCGAATTGGACTTTCTGGTTTGATGGTGTTGTCCTGCATCTTTTCTATCAACTCCTCCACTCGCTTTGTGCTAACATTTACTGATTCTAACAACATATCTAGCTCGAACCTGACATTTCACAATAAAAAGAGGAAGTTGCAATAATATATGCAAAGTAAGCAAGTTGGTACCAACATAAAACAGAAAACAATCATTTATACATAGATAATCTAAGTGACATTTGACAAAAGTTTTTCTTTTTTTTTTTTTGGGAAGGAAAAAAAGGTCAGAGATATTGTTCAAATTTACTATATTTAGCACTAAATGCACGGGTGATGAGGAGATTGACCAGTACCTATCATCTTCACATCTAAATAAGCTTTCCTCATATTGATTTTTACGCATGTGTTTGAAAGAATAGTCCTCACTCCGGAAGTCACAGACACCCAGACATCGTTCAGTACTGATGCACCAAGTTCAGTCCTGTGGCTTGCAGGAGGCATTGGATACTGCCAAGTAACAACAATAAAAAGATAAGACAAATTGCAGTTGGAAAGATAGAATTCTGAAACAACAATATTAAACACTCTCTTTAAATTTTTGAGATAGAAGCCATAGCTTCTAGGTGTGAGCAGGTCTTGAGACCAGATCTCTTTCTCAACTTTAACGAATCTTTACAACCAAGCAGCATTCACTTAAGAAACCAACGTCAGGATGACACTTACATGCTTTGGCAGGAGGCGGTAGCTAGGAGTACACTGCTCACAATTCGAAAGGTCAAGTTCTGAAACTGGTTTATATTTTTCTTTTGAGAACAAAGGAACCTTGTGACTAGCTGCATCTTTAGGAACATAAGCACACCTTTATCAGGTCTTTCCCTGTCTTTATCTCTCTCCCTTTCACGATCTCTCTCCCTCCCATCCCTTTCACGTTCCCTTTCTCTATCTCTATCTTCTAACTCTACAGATCTAGCCGCACCTTCATTCCACAATGATTCTGTTAGTATAGAACCACAGGCAATTCACCATGACTTATGAATTGGAAGCTAAACATTTCATCCCCGTATCATAAGTTAAAATAGAAGTTTTGGAAAAAAATAATAATAAATATAACTAGTCTCATCAAAAGAACAATGAAGAGATCAACAAGCTTTTCACATACTTTTGTTTAGCACGCCCGCGAGAAATCCATCTGCATTAAGATATTGCTTAGGAATAAGGTCAAAAAATCAGAAAAACAAAGTGAGGCCAATTTCGAGGGATACCATTAATTTCAGGATTAGCCAAAAGCTCATTGAAACTTTCCATAAGATCTGGATGCTTCGCGAGGAGATCACCAACCTAAAAATGAGAAGGATTAGATTTCAGTAGGTCAAAGGGTCAAAAGAAGTAACAAAAAAGGAATCATATGCTTAATTTGTTAAGTCTGAGTGGACAACATAATGAGTACAAAAATAGCTAATTGATGAAACATCTACAAGGAGACAGACAACAGCAAAACTTATGGCAACTGCCTCCACCATATGTTCACTTCTCAAAGGAATGTGGCTTTGGCATAACCCCTTAAGTACTTAAAAGAAGGAAAAACCTCACTTTATTAACTAAAATAGAATTCTATATACTTTGTGTTCTATTCTGATTAAAGAAAGGTGGATTTTGATGTAACCCAAAAACCAAAATATCAAACAAGTACCTTACATGCATATATACTATCTTTATTATATATCACTTGATACAAGAACTATACTGAAAGGAGAAAATGTGATAATATTTCAAAATTAACCTCCTCAAATCATTTTAAAAAGTGAACACTCGCATGTTGAATACATGTTAAATCTGGTGAGTGTGAAATGTTATATTCAATATGTTGTCACTATACGTCTTCCACTAATTATAGTTAGTTTTTCCATGGAATTTACGTAAAATGTAAAGTATATGCCTCCTGATGTGACAGCATACTAGTTTGAGTTGGAAGGAAATGTTTCAGTTTAATATGCAGGAATATTCACCACAATTTAAAAATCTGCTCCTCGAACCAATAGAAGCATCACTTTTCATATGATTTTTGTGTCTGGCACACTACAATTTCTGTTGCTTCAGCTAAATCAGCAGTTTAAACATCTATTTCAGACACCTACAATAAGCAAAAGCTTTCAAGTTCAACATCAGACTGCCTTCACCATTGCGTATTATAAATTCAATCTGTCGGCATACTAGTAAATTCATACAGTTGAACCTAAGACTGAAAAAAAAAAAAGGAGGGGGTGGTTGTGTCCGTTTTGCTAATTTTTTCTTCCACACAAGTACTAAGGATGGTGTTCAAACTGATTTTCTACATTTTTTAGAATAAACAAATCAGATCCTTGTACATGATGCTGCCTCTTTATCTCTTTATCTAGATCGTCTATATGTCTAGAGTAAGGGTAATCCCATGGCCGCTTTGCTCCATAGTTTCATAGGCCCAAAGGCCCCAAACACAACAGGTCTTTTACCACCAAAACAACAGCTTCTGAGAATCTGAACAAAGTCTCTCCTGCAAGTTTCACTTGGCACAGATCACTTCACAAGGTGGGAATGCAATAATAAAACAAGAACAGTTCCTGCTGTCAATACAGCACACATTACATTTGCTGCTTTTCATGCTCACTATATACTCTGGGGCTCAAAAACTGGTACCAGACATTCATCATGCTAAACTGTCAACATTATTGTCCATTACCTTGAGAATCAAGAAACTCAGAGACAAATCACTTCAGCTTTCAACCCACACGATTACCAGTATAATCACACATCTCCATTGTCTTGTACCATGCAAATTTAAGCAGAAGAGTTCTGAGTTTTATCAGCAGATATCAACTAATTAAAACTTATCAGTGTTCCAACTTCTGTCTATCTTGAGATCATTATCATGAAATTTCAACATACAATTCTAGGCATGCATCCCTTTCTACTAAATTATCTTCAGTTTGTACCCATAAATAAGTTTGAACTGCACGTAAGAACAACTTCTGCAGTTGCAACTTGCAACTTAAAACTTCTCAAACAAACGCTCTGACAAACGGAACTTACAAACTATTTAAAGCAATCATTTCCACTATACAGGGGCTTCTTTCCACGAATAGGCTATTAGCATTAGATTTAGTCCATATGTCCTCACATGAGGGGGAAAACCTATACCATGAATATCACACAAGAAATATAACCAGAAAATCGTCTAGAAACTCAATGTAAAAGCTAGAGAAAGACCTGACAAGAATGTTGTTTATGCATAACAAGAAGCAAATTACACTGAGGTCTCCAGCACTAGTTATGATATATGCAAGTCTGGAACAGAATCTGAAACTAAGATGAGCAAAGACATACCAGGTTCTTTAGTTCACCTCTGTTAATTATTTCCTTGGTGAAGATGCTAAGGCATTTCAAAAACTCCTGATACGTGTAAGCATGCAGCCTCTCCTTGACTTTCTCACAAAAATTAAATTCGTGGGGGTAAACACCTGGTATCCACATCATTCATACAGTAAATTATTAAGATAGGTATGCCGAAATGCATAGAAGCGTACAAACATAATGTTTGAATAAACATACATTTATATGGATTGCAAGATACATAGAGAACTCACTCTTCAAGGCATTCTTGTCATCAGATGAAGAAGCTGATATGCTATATGTTCCAAAGTTCTCACCACCATCTCCATGTTGGTGCATCTGTTCAGTAACAGACTCATCGCCCATTCGAGAAGGCTTGATGCGTTTGCGGGGCACATTGTCCAAGTCCCTGCTATCATGCTCTATGTCCTTCTCATCCCGCTCACGGTCTCTCCTTTCCCTCTCTTCCTTCCTATCCTTTTCCTTTTCAGCACGCCTTCTCTGCCTGTCTTGCTCTTGATCAGGACGATCAACACTGAGGTCGCAATCAGCATGTGAATTATAAGCTTTTTCCTTCTGGAAAACAAATGATAACAGGGAGTGAACTCGCGCAACGTGCTAGACAGGTATAAAATAATATTAGTAAACATGAAGCGGTGGATTTATGAAAATCTAGGGTATTTTATTTTCCAACCCTTAGTTAATGAAATTCGATATCTACTACTAAATGGTTAGGCAGTCAAAGATAAATGTTTGACATTAAATAAACAAAAAAAAAATCCTGAAAATGGAAATTTGTATAAATACCCTATCTACATAAGGATGCCTCATTGAAGGCATCATGGAGCCCCTGTCATCCCTGCCACGCATAACAGCTCTACTAGATGATACATGTGGACCAGGTGGTGCTGAGGTATCAGGTAAAAAGTGTGTGAACTCTTCAAGCAAATCATGGTGGTTTTGGAAAAGGACTGCCACCTGCAGAAGTAACAGAGTTAATAAGACTTAAAACATAGTAGCTGGGCACAGTAAGCCATATATAATATTTTGAGAACACGACAAACCTCACGGTAAACTTCCTGAATGGTCTTGTTCTCCCTCCTATACATATTTAGAATATCTAAAAATGACTTGTAAACATGATCATCAGCCTGAAAACGATTCTACAGATAGAAAAGACTTGTTAAAAGAACTGGCTAGCATAAAAAATCCAATACTGAAACAACTCAAATATGTATTCATACCTTTATTTTGTTTACAAAACTAATAGCCTCCTCAAACTCTACCGGTTTCTTCTCTTCGGGGAGCTTGATTTCATACCCTTTCGGCAGGAAGGTGTTGAACCCTAAGATTAGATCCCGATGTCCTCTAAACAACTCTTTCACTCTTGCTATTACCCCACCAGTGTCAATCCTACAGCCATCAGAGAAACCACAAAATTAAGAAGAAGGAACACAATCACAGAAGAAATTAGCAAAATAAAGTTTTCAACCTCTGGCTCTTGAAATCCTTCATGACTTCGAGGAATTCTTCATACTTCTCCCTCTTATCTTGAAATATATCCTTCACGTTCTTTAGATACTGCAGGGCATCGGTTGTTGTAAGCTTTGGGGTACTGCTGGCAGCTCCCGTTGAAGCCACCATATGGCTTTGCCCGGACCTTTATCAAAACCAAAGATTCCAACAAATCACAATAGATCATAGCTAAATCACTAGTTCTCCTACAAAAGAAACACAAGTAACCCAAACAAGCAAAAAAAAAAATTCGACAGAGGACCCAGTATCTTCCCCATCTACCTTTATCAAGCTCAAATCAGAATCCAAATGAAACCAGTAATATAAATCCTTCACAAAAAAAAGTTTCCCAGAGCAAACCCAGCACTAATTTTCTCATCATCTAACATCTAGAAGATATTTCATTCCTTTATCACTATCTGCCACAATTAGCACACAAAATAAGAACAACATATTTTCAAATTTTAAATTAAAAAAGGATGTCCCTTTGTCCTACCGTTTAACCTTATCACATACACACCAACATCAGCAACAAAATTAATCACACAAAATCCCCTAATTTTGGTGGGCAAACAAAAGGATTTCCCAGCAACAGCAGTTCGCACCCCAAGATTAAATCTTTCACCGCTCCCCACTCACCAAAATCACAATAAAAGCACATACGGGTCACGAATTTACCCTACCAAACATCTTCAGAAAAGAAAAAAATCAGAAGCACACAAAACAAAAAATTATAAAAAAAAAAAATTCAGCACATCCAATACCCAACGCAAACCAGAAGGCACAAGATCCATTACTTACACTATCCAAAATTCCAACAACTACACGCAAAAGCACACAAGGTAACAACAAGCAAAAGCAACGCAAAATTAAGAGCGAGAGGAAGAGAGATTAGAACTCACGGATCGGCTCTCGACACGTTCGGCCTCTTCAGCTGAGAACCCATCAAACCCTCTTCCCTTCACCCTTTTCACGCACCCATCCAAATAAAATCCCCCCTCATAAAATATTCACAAAATCGTAAAAAATGGGAGGCACCAACCAAAAGAGAAAGAAACACCCTATCCCTTTCTCCTGCCCCACAACAACAAAACCCTAGGAAGTAGGAATCAACACAGCACCGCAAGCGCAACCGCGTTGCAGCGGCGAGCAATCGGATTCGGATCGGGGGAGAACCAAGCGAGCGGATCTTGGAGGCGGAATTGGACCCGATCTGAGCTCTAGAGAGAGAGAGAGAGAGAGAGAGGGAAAGCGAGCGAGCGGGATTGAAGCTTGAGAGAAAACTGAAAAGAAAGAAAATTTTGAGCGAGAGCGAGAGCGAGAGAGAGAAAGAGAGAGACGGTGTGAGAGATTAATTATATATGCGTACATGGGAAGTTACGAAACCACCTCGGTGAAGCGATCTGGGCCGTCGGATCTGGTAGGGGACTTTGGTTTTGATTCGGTCAGGGGGGGTGTTGATTTGATCGGACGGTAAGGAGTGGGGTTTTGGGTGGGGGTGATACCTAAAACGTCTTTTTTGGAGAGGGAATGGCTGGGCTGGTGGGCTGGTGGGCTGGTGGGCTGGTTACCACTACCACACTGGGGGCGCGGAGCTGCTGGGCTGGGCTGGGAGGAGCTGGGCTGGGCTTTTGAAAGTTGGCGGAGTGAGCTGGGATCCGACGCCGGAGCAAACGCGTGCTAGAGGATCCCTTCATCTGCCCTGATATTGGCAGACAGTCCGGGTTCGTATCGTAGACCTCTGCTACTTTGCGGACAGTTGTGATTTTTCCTGAATACAAAGTAGTTTACGAATGTAACAAATGAAAAGTACGGTGTTAGCTGGGAATGAGCTGAATCACAATCGATCACAGTCCACTGATCTTAGCGCAGACGAGAAGAATCCAAATTCATTGTGGCAAAAGTGATCAGAATTTAATTATGTTTTTACAGCGAGTTTAGTGTCGAAAAACATGAAAATTAACTGTTGAGAGCCGTAACTAATTGCTGTGATTTGTTTTAAAATTGGTACCTCATGAGATCAAACGTATGCGCAACTATTATCTAAAAAGTGAAGTCTTAATTGAACTCTTCTTCTTTTTTAACAAGTGGCTGGTCTAGAAAAAGTAAAACATAATCTCTGCCAGGCTGGCGTTGTCGATTTTATATGATCTTTCCTTCATTCTCCCATTTTGCTCTCGATTTTAAATGGACATATTTCAATGCTCACTAATTTTGAACTAGTTTTTCTTATTAGGGCCATGTATTTTCATTCTCTTTTTGGTAAAAAAAATTAGATAATAACCCCACTCAATAATATATATATATATATATATATATATATACTCAATAATATATATATATATGGGCTTACTGTACCTCAGCCTGCAGGCTGAGAGAGTTTCTCAGCCTGCGGGACGTGGCTGAATATATGCCACACATCGGTCGCAGAGTGTGGGTGCCAAAAAAATCAAAAAAATCCCGCCTAAACAATCGTGAAACAAATTGACAAAAATACCCCTTTTATATGACGACGGCGACTTCTAGCATTGAAAAGTAAAAAAATATTCCATAGTCACATACTTAATACAAAATAAAGAATACCGGAGGAAACATGCTATCGTATAGCAATGCGACCTCCTTCAGTACTGCGACCAAAGTCGCAAACTTCTTTCTCATTACGATGGTGATGACGAGGATTAGAAGTATAAAAAAATTGTATTTTATTTTTTTTTAAATATATATAAATCTGTTTTCTAAAGTTAATTGTGTGAATTACATTTTTTACTACTATGTCTTGGTTGAAAATGCTGTACAATTGTTACAAACCTTCATTTTAAATATTTTACGCTAAACGAATATACTGCGACCATGGACGCAGTTAATAATTATATTACTTCACCCTTATAAATTTTTAAAATGAAAGGCTGCGGCATTGGTTGCAGTTGCTGGACGCAGACTTAATAAATACACTGCGACCTTGGTCGCAGTTGCTGGACTTTAGTCTTAATCAACAACAACACTGCTACCTTGGTCGCAGTTGCTGGTCTTTACTCTTAATCAACAACATCACTGCGACCTTGGTCGCAGTTGGTGGTCTTTATAAATAATCAACAACAACACTGCGACATTGGTCGCAGTTGATGGCCGCAGTCTTAAAAAAATAATCTGCAATCTTGGTCGCTATTGCTGGTCTTTAGTCTTAATCAACAATAACACTGCGACGAGGTGACACGTCACCGCAGCAGTTGCTTAGTCGCAGTCTTTGGTCACAGTGTCGACCCTGGTCGCAGTAGTTACTGTTTGCAATGTATCTTATGCGACCTTGGTCGCAGTGTCATCTATGGTCATAGTTGTTTTGTTTACAATGCATGGCTGCAACCAAGTTCGTAGTTTATTAAAAAAAACAAATATGCTTTTTATTTATGTCCAGGCATTTATCTCCAGGCATGTGCAAATGATACAAAACGATCTCTTATACAATAAAATTGAGTGTTACAATATAGCAGTACAAAGAAGACTAAACATCAAAAAAATCCCCTGTTGACTAAGAGCAGTGGTGTTATTGAGGTCTTTTATTTATGTCCAGACATTTATCTCCAGGCATGTGAAAATGATACAAAACGCTCTGTTATACAATAAGATTGAGTGTTACAAAGAAGACTAAACATCAAAGTAGCCAAGAAGACTAAACATCAAAAGAGCCAAGAAGAGCCCTTGTTGACTAAGAGCAATCTTCTTCTTGAGGTCTGGTGGCAGCAGAATCCTCAGATTCTAACTGACCCTCCAAAGTGCCGGGATACGATCTTTCGTTGATGAACATCTCTTCACCAGAAGGTTATCCAGTGAGCATGGAGTTTCCTCGATGTCACTTCTGGGGTAAGAGAGGGAGAGTGAGACATCACAAGGTATGCTACCCACCACTATATCCACCACATCCCCCGCCGCCATACCCACTCTGACCATCCGTTATCAGCAAGCTTGACTGGTGCATCAAGTCAGAGCAGATCTCGGTGAGGCTTAAGTCCTCGTCAGGGAGCATGACTTCTTCCCTTATGAACGACGAGGACCATGACTTCTTCCCTTGTGGACGATGAGGTCTATGACTTCTTCCCTTGTGGACGAACATCGATCAAGTTCGTCCATAGGGTCATCTTCATCCATGGAGGCAGGCCCCTGTTAGAGACTCTGAAGAAGGCGGAAATTCTCAGAGCAATTGCTCTCGAAAGAAAACAGTCTAATTATGGGCTGTTAAAGGGAGAGGGTGAGCCCTATTTATAGGCAGCCTATAATAACCATAATTAATGGTTCATTAATCAAAATCGTCGGCATTAATGGTCTCCAACCGCCAGCGCCGGTTTGGCATTAAAAGACATTAACGCCTAAACCATAATTAAAAGCCGACGCGTGGACAACCGCTTCGGGAATTGATGAATGGTGCGGGTTCGTCAACGTAGACTTGACGTTAAAAAGATCTCATAAAATCTTTATGACAGGTCGCGTCTCACGGACTGACTCCAAGTCGCATCAGACAACTTTTCATTTTTCATTTAGATTCAAAAAATGACTTAATCCAAAAACGACACTTAATAAAACAACACTTACTTAACGTACTGCGACCAAAGTCGCAGTCCATGTAATGAAACCCTAGATTGCAGTTGCTGGCCATCTTTATCAATAACAACACTGCGACCTTGGTCGCATTTAACCATGTACACTGCCACCAAAGACTTTGACTAAGGTCGCAGTTTAAATGTACAATGCGACCAAAGACTCTGACTACATTATATACAAAAAAATTAATTACTTAACGTACTGCGACCAAAGTCGCAGTCCATGTAATGCAACCCTAGATTGCAGTTGCTGGCTATCTTATCAATAACAACACTGCGACCTTGATCGCATTTAACCATGTACACTGCGACCAAAGACTTTGACTAAGGTCGCAGTTTAAATGTACAATGCGACCAAAGACTCTGACTACATTATATACAAAAAAATTAAACTATAAAGTAGAATTTTATCGCAGGCTGAAAAAATTGATCTGAAAAGATTTTATATTTTCAAAAAAAATTTATCGCAGGCTGAAAAGGAGAAACTAGATCTTTCAAAAAAGAGGTAAAGAAATAGGGCGAAAAGTAATTTATATCCTATAAAGAGCGGCAAAAATAAAAGGGGGGAAAAATAATAATAAACAATAAGGAAAAGTTATCATAAGGGGTATTTGGTAATTTAACTTCTACCTAAAAGCGGGCCGCAGTCAGTGAGGTGACAAATTGAGCCACGTCACCGCAGGCTGAGATAGTACTCTCAGCCTGCGGGCTGATATACATTTCTCTCTCTCTCTCTCTCTCTCTCTCTCTATATATATATATATATATATATATATATATATATATATATATATATATATATATATATATATATATATATATATAGAGAGAGAGAGAGAGAGAGAGAGAAATGTATATCAGCTGACGGCTGAGAGACCCTCTCAGCTTGCGGTGACGTGGCACTTTATTAGCCACACTAAAAAGGACGCCCCGCCTATTGAAACAGTTGAAATTACTAAATACCCCTGCGGTGATGTGTCACAATTATCTTTAATAACTGCGGCCAAACTGCCACCAATTTTTATCAAATCACGAAACTAATTTGAATACTTCTTTATTAATTTTTTTGTTATCTGATTTGAAATTTACTGATTTTTAATATAGTCGCAGTTTTACTTTTTTTCGCATGTAATGTATAAATTATTAATTTTTTTTTAAACTGCCACCATTTTTTTTATCAAATCGTGAAACTAATTTGAATGCTTCTTTATTAATTTTTTGTTATCTGATTTGAAATTTACTGATTTTTAATATAGTCGCAGTTTACTTTTTTTCGCATGTAATGTATAATTATTATTTTTATATATATATAGCATGCGATCAAGGACTGCGACTATGGTCGCAGTACTCACGACAACATTTTTTTTGGATAATTTTTTTTTGCTAAGTTAAATGTAATAACGGTGACTAAGGACTGATACTATAGTCACAGTTTACGTATGATTTTATATGTTTGCTCTTCACTGTAACTGTTGTCTCAGCCGCCTATAAACTACGAATTTTTTTAGTTATTGCATGTGAAGTAGGACTGCGACTATGGTCGCAGTGTTTAAGAGGAGCAGTTGCAGTTTCTAATCAGCCGCCTATAAACTACAAATTTTTTTTAGTTATTGCATGCGAAGTAGGACTGCGACTATGGTCGCAGTGTTTAAGAACAGCAGTCGCAGTTTCTAATTTGTGATATACAGTGAAATATACTGATTTGAGAGGATTGCGATCATGTTCGCAGTATTATCTGTTTATATAGTTTAATTTTGGACTGCGACCATGGCAACTGTTTATAACTTTATTGAATGCAAACGATCAAACTGTTTTATGACTGGACAACGACCATGGTCGCAGTTTCATATGTAATTATTATATGAGTACTGCGACCATTATCGCAGATAAGATGCAGAAATAATAACTATACGGCATACTTTTTTACAGATAGAAGTAAATTATATTTATAACATAATATGGTCAGAAAGAGACCTTACAAAAAAAGAGCATTAAAAGCTGTTAACAGAAGACAAAATAACGTTGAATATCAGAAGATCAGGAAATCCTAATCCTCGTCGTCATCACCATCATAAGCAGATTCGTCGTCTTCATTCTCCTCGTCCTCATCATCTTCCTGTTTTTGAGGATTTTTTTGTTCATCGATAAACTCCCAGAATGGATCATCTCTATCAAGCTCTCCCTCAGATTTGTGTCGAGAAAGCGAGCCTCCAGCATCAGAGGACATGTTTTCATCAAGTATGTCTTTGTCAAGTGGCTGAGGAATAATTTTCTCCTCACTAACCCACATGAAAACTTCATCATTCTCATGAAGAGGATGATCAGTTAAAATATTATTTGATGTAGTGATATAGTCAAAAGGAGTGAAGTCCAAACTGTTATCAGATTCACTAGAATAGCCTGAAGAAAGAGGACCGGTGGGGGAATGATTGAAGTTGAAATCTGAGTGTTCAGAGGAAGAAGATGGGGAAGACATGATTCAAGAATGTATTGTTTTCTGGAAGTTTTTGAAATCAAATTGAAAAGGAAGAGTAAAAATATAGTTTTTAGATATGAGATAATATATTAGTTACAAGCACTATATAAAGGTAAAGAATGTGAAAGAATATGAATAGTAATAATAATTGTTATAGGTGACGGTTGAGTATGGGAAGAAGTGGTAAAAAAAATTAAATATTTAATTGAAGAGTTATGGCGGGAGAATCCGAATAGTTCCTTTTTTCCAGAGGTTTACTACGTGAAGTACAAATTAACTTTTTATAGAATGTTTTCCTTATATCTTTAGATTACGTATGGTGCCCATCTTTCCTTTATCGAGATTAATATTAGTGCATCTCTTTTTTCGAGACTGTTGTTGTATCACGGTAGATAGAATATTAATTACTTCATTTAATTCAGTGTAATTAATATAGTATTTTTATAAGATGTGATATACGCGAACTGATCTCAGGGTCGCGTGCTAATCTACTTTGTAAACTTATAAAAAATCTGTTACATAAGGCATACGAAAAAGGATTTGTAAACTTATAAAAAATCTGTTACATAAGGCATGCGAAAAAGGATTGCGACTTTGGTCGCAGTGCTGAAAAAAGATTGCGACCTTGGTCGCTGTTCTGAACGATGTCGCAGTGCTGAACGATAGCATGTTTCGACTGTTATTTTTATGGAATAAGGAATGCGACTAGGGTCGCAGACGTGATATAAAAAGGAATACGACTAGGATCGCGACGTGATATGTAACGCCCCGATCCTGCGGGTACGGAGACGTTACTGCGACGTATATACGCAGGTCAGAAATACCCTCACGTATATACGCTAAGCATCAGTACAGGCAAGAATCAGAGTACGGAAGCAAGTGGTGCATTATACATTCCAACATATGAGTACAATTACAAAATTATCACCAGCGGTGATCCAATATTACAATAATATTACATCACTGATATGCGCAATTGCGAGATTACAAAGAGATGTACGAGTATGAACAGTACACAGGCACTCACGAGTTTACAAAAGGAAAAACTCGAGAGACACACAAGGGGCCTGGAAGGATAGAGCTCTGGACTATCTGCTGGAGATCCACGCTACCGCTGCGCCACTCTGATCAGCAACTAGGGGAATCCACATGCTCCAAGCTCCCTGACCTGGACATGAGGATCCAGGGGAGTCAGATGAAACTCCCCAGGCGAGTGGTGAGGTAAAAGCCAAGTGGCGAGCATAGGTAGGCATGCAGGAGCAAGTAGATATAGCAGGTGACTTCCAGTAGAGAATACACTTGGTATAATAAGATAAGAGCAGGTAAAGAGATGAGAAGTAGAGTAGATAGGACAACACCAGATATCTCCTAAGCTAACATAAAACCGATAAAAACCGATAAAACCGAATAAAACCGATTACGAGCAAAACCAATTGTACAAGCTTAGGTCACGGCCCCATGAGATTAGTACCTCGAAGGAATAATCCAAATAAGGAAACCCTCATCTATATACCTTTATCCCATGTCACCGTAATCCAAGCACATACACCCGAGTTACAAAACGGCACAACAAATTGTATATTAGCATCTTATTATAATTGGAGCCGTCTAAGTTCCAGGCTTCAGTATGTGTCCCATTCCACATACTTCCACTCACAACTTATATAGCAAGTTATTTGGAAACTGATAAAGTTCGATGAATCATGTTTCGGATGGGCCCCGTACATGCCCGGGACAACGGTTCAGGAGTATCCGGTGCTGAGCCGGAACGTACCGCTAGGTACCGGGACTTATTTATGCCCGAACAGGAATAGAGTATCGCAGATCCCATAGAAATGAGCCTAGGGCGTGTGCATACCCGCAGGAATAATCAGGAGTAGGGGTGCCAGCACACCCCACGGAATCCCTGGTGGCCGCCAGGTGATCCCTCAAGTATTTGGCCACGCGCGGCTTGATATGGCCACCATAAACATGATTAATCAGGGCCCATCAGTTTCCCCCAAACTAGGTACAAGTTGTCTTATAATAATTTAATATGTGATTATCAATTTACGGGAAAAGCAGGTACAAGACATGATCAGGAGTTCAGGAGTACATAATAAGAATCATAACAGGAGATCAGGTACAGACAGGAGGTGATCCTACAGATTCAAGAGGTGGCCCCCACAGATTCAAGAGGTGGCCCCCACCATGTGTGTGGTGTGGCACTTTGTTCCATGTGGCACTTTGCTCTGAGGGGATGGATTCTAGAGGTGGCCCCCACAGATTCAAGAGGTGGCCCCCACCACGAGTGTGATGTGGCACTTTGCTCCGTGTGGCACTTAGTTCCATTCAAGATAACAGGTCACTGTATACAATACAGGATAACAAGGCAGGATTCCCGTAAACGTGATAATCACAAGGTCAAGTATATCATGCTGGGTGTCAAGTGATAGCATGACAGGAGGGTGATATTTGGCAGGTGACAAGTCATGTCAAGAGGTCTTGCCAAGTAGTAGCATGCCAGGTGTTAGATGATAACACATCAGTTGTCAGGTAATGCAACAGGTATTAAATAGTAACATGTAAATGACAGGTATGAAGTAATGACATGTGGTAGAATAGTAGCTGAGCACAACCAAGCGGAGCTGAGCAAGCTGGAAGTACAGACAACAAACAGTATTTAACACTGGAGCGTCTAGCCAGGTTACCGGGACAACTCGGCTTAAAGTGCGAGTAGGAAATCCGGCAGCATCTCACCTAGACGTATCTAGTGGTAAAGCGCTGAACGCTGATTATGATAACCAGGTGGAGCTGAGAGACCTGACGCTCCCAATCACTTCCCTTTCGAGATAGTGAGTGACCGGAGGCTGAAGAGTCCTGAGAGACCTGACGGTCCCAATCACCTCTCTTTCGAGATAGTGAGTGACCGGAGGCTGCACTGAGAAACCTGACGGTCCCAATCACCTCTCTTTCGAGATAGTGAGTGACCGGAGGCGGAAGAATGGAGAGACCTGCAATGTTAGTACCACATGAATAAGAATTAAACTAGCATAATACAAGCATTCGTCACAGAGCAATACATGTCCAGATATTGGCACTCGGCCATATACAGATACAGGGACTCAGCCCAATACATGATACAGGAAAACATGAAGTAAAATACATGTCGACCCGACGAAGCGGGGAAACCCAAATGGAGGCGAGAGCGAGAACACTCGCCTAAATCACCGGAAATGCCGAAAAGTCCGAAACCTCCGAAATCCCCGGAACTTGCACACGCGCCATAAAATATAATAAAATATAAATATTTTTTAGAGAGAGAAAGTAGGGAGGAGAGAGAAAGTGTTAGAGAGAGAGAAAGAGAGAGAGAAGGTTCAGGGGAGAGAGAGAGTGTTCAGGAGAGAGAGAGAGCAGGAGAGAGAGTGTGTGTTCAGGAGAGAGAGAGAGGAATTAGGGGAGAGAGAGAAGAGAGAGAAAAGGGAGAGGGGCTGCCGCCCCCTCCTCAGCTCACGCACAGGGGGCAGGGGCCCCCTGGCCGCGCACAGCCGCCGGCGGAGCGCCGGCGGCGTCCAGATCCGGGGTGGCTCCGGCCACCCAAAGAGAAAAGAGGGGAAAAGGGGCTGCTGCCCCCCCTCAACCTCCGGTCACGGCCTGGCTCTGCCAGGCCGTGGCCAGGCCAGCCCTGGCCGTGCGGCCAGGGTGCCAAGAGGGCAGCGCTAAGGGCGGCGCCGCCAGACAGGGCGGCCACGCTGGTCGCCCAAGTAGGGGAGAGGGAAAAGAAAAAGAAAGGAAAAGGAAAAAGAAAAGAAGAAGAAAAAGAGAAAAAAGGGAAAGGAAGGGAAGGGGCTCGCCGGGGTCGTTGGGCGGCGGCGGAGCTTGGCCGGAGATGGCGGCGTTGATGGTGGTGTTGGCCGGATCTCGCGGGAAGAGGAGAGAGAGAGATGGGGGAAATTGAGGAGTGGAGAAGAAGGAGGAGGAGATAGAGAGAGGATTGAGGGAGAGATTAGGAGGTGAAGGGAGAGAGAGAGAGAATTTGGGGAAGAAGGAGGAGGAGGAGGAGGAGGTGCGGTCGCTGCACCAGGGGAGAAGAAAAGAAGGAGAAGAGAAAAGAAAAGGAAAAAGGAAAAAGAAGAAAAGGAAAAGGAAAAGGAAAAAGAAAAGAAGAAAAAGAAAAAGAAAAAGAAAAAGAGAGTGATAGGGAGTGATGGATGGGAGAGGGATTTAATGAGGGGGGTGAGGTGGCGTTGGTGAAGTCGGTTGAGGAAAAGAAAAGGAAAGAAAGAAAGAAAGAAAGAAAAGATAAAATAATAATATTATAATATGGTCGCAAAAAATCGACTGTTCCGGAAAAATCCCAAAAAAATACCGGAGGTAGAAAACGTCATCCTGAGGAATAATATGAAATCGGTTTTCAGAAATAAAATCCCATTTTCAAATTAAAAATCCGGAAGTCAACCGCCGATACCGGTCTGCACCGGGTCGGCGGATTTTGATAAATTCCGAAAAATCCCAGAAAATGTATTAAAGAATAAAATATGATTTTAAGAAGTAAAGTGAAAGTGAAATTCAGAAATTCAACTCCGATTGTAAACTAAAAATACTGGAATCAACCAGCGATACTGGCCGATACCGAATCCGGTGGAATTTTCATAAATTCATAAAATCCTCAGAAAAAGTATTTAGATAGGAAATGTGGTTTTAAGAAATAATGTAAAAAGACACTCCTTGAAATTCCAATCCGTTTGTAAGTTAAAAATTCGGGAATCGGTCAGCGGCACTGGTCGACACCGGTTTTGAAGATTTCCAATTTAATTCAGGAAAATTTCAGAAAATTATAGAAAATCTAGAATATTGGAAAACAGTGTTTAAAACTGAAATTGATCAAATCGGAATACCAGAAGGTACAAATCGAGCAATACTCTAGGATCGGGCCCTCGGTTCAGACTAGGGCTGACTCCGAGTCCACGAATCCAAATCCACGGCAAAATGATCATATAAAGAATTCATAATACAAAACAAATATAGGAAGTAAATCGAAAAATACGATCGAAAAATCTGAATACGCAACTAAGTACGTATTCCGGGAGCGGGGTGTTACAATCCATCCACCTTACAAAAAATTGCGTCCTCGCAATTTCGATAAGGGGTAAATTGAACACGAAGGGGACAAGGGTGGAATTATACCAATTAAGATATGAAGCACTATAGGTAGGGCCCTCAAGTTGACTGATCAATAACCAGAATATAGAAATCTTCTGCACTTCCGGCTGTATAAATCTTCGAACAATGCCGAATAATACTGACTGATAACACAGCTTAGCAATAGAATTCCAGCTGTACTGCATACTTAGTATCACTCTGAGAATGAGCCAGAACACCAAAGATAAAGAAAACCCTGATAGTCCTGAGCATAATAAAGAAGACCGATAATTAAGAATTCCGAATACCAGGCATCAATCACTCTGAAAGATATAGCCGAGAATATAGAATATCCGTAGAGAATCCCGACTACTGACTTCTGAAAGATAACCCGTTCGAGATTAATCCTGAGAATATCCGAGCTTCATAGAGTTGGCCGAAGAGATCATCTCATAGCTTCATCCAGAACCAGCCACTACCTCTCTAGTATATTCATATCTTAAGTTGGTATAAAGGCTTCGAAAAACCAAAACAGGGGAAAGATAGAGGAAATTAGGAATCAAAGGAAAGATGATCAAGAAAAATAGATAACTCTGTACTTGTAGTTGGACTGTATAACCAGGACTCATGCATTTCAGTTGCAAATTTCTTTACCATTAATTTGCCGTCTGGACGTACTGAGGAGGTGAGAGCCTAAGCTCTGATACCAACCTGTAACGCCCCAATCCTGCGGGTACGGAGACGTTACTGCGACGTATATACGCAGGTCAGAAATACCCTCACGTATATACGCTAAGCATCAGTACAGGCAAGAATCAGAGTACGGAAGCAAGTGGTGCATTATACATTCCAACATATGAGTACAATTACAAAGTTATCACCAGCGGTGATCCAATATTACAATAATATTACATCACTGATATGCGCAATTGCGAGATTACAAAGAGATGTACGAGTATGAACAGTACACAGGCACTCACGAGTTTACAAAAGGAAAAACTCGAGAGACACACAGGGGGCCTGGAAGGATAGAGCTCTGGACTATCTGCTGGAGATCCACGCTACCGCTGCGCCACTCTGATCAGCAACTAGGGGAATCCACATGCTCCAAGCTCCCTGACCTGGACATGAGGATCCAGGGGAGTCAGATGAAACTCCCCAGGCGAGTGGTGAGGTAAAAGCCAAGTGGCGAGCATAGGTAGGCATGCAGGAGCAAGTAGATATAGCAGGTGACTTCCAGTAGAGAATACACTTGGTATAATAAGATAAGAGCAGGTAAAGAGATGAGAAGTAGAGTAGATAGGACAACACCAGATATCTCCTAAGCTAACATAAAACCGATAAAAACCGATAAAACCGAATAAAACCGATTACGAGCAAAATCAATTGTACAAGCTTAGGTCACGGCCCCATGAGATTAGTACCTCGAAGGAATAATCCAAACAAGGAAACCCTCATCTATATACCTTTATCCCATGTCACCGTAATCCAAGCATATACAACCCGAGTTACAAAACGGCACAACAAATTGTATATTAGCATCTTATTATAATTGGAGCCGTCTAAGTTCCAGGCTTCAGTATGTGTCCCATTCCACATACTTCCACTCACAACTTATATAGCAAGTTATTTGGAAACTGATAAAGTTCGATGAATCATGTTTCGGATGGGCCCCGTACATGCCCGGGACAACGGTTCAGGAGTATCCGGTGCTGAGCCGGAACGTACCGCTAGGTACCGGGACTTATTTACGCCCGAACAGGAATAGAGTATCGCAGATCCCATAGAAATGAGCCTAGGGCGTGTGCATACCCGGCAGGAATAATCAGGAGTAGGGGTGCCAGCACACCCCACGGAATCCCTGGTGGCCGCCAGGTGATCCCTCAAGTATTTGGCCACGCGCGGCTCGATATGGCCACCATAAACATGATTAATCAGGGCCCATCAGTTTCCCCCAAACCAGGTACAAGTTGTCTTATAATAATTTAATATGTGATTATCAATTTACGGGAAAAGCAGGTACAAGACATGATCAGGAGTTCAGGAGTACATAACAAGAATCATAACAGGAGATCAGGTACAGACAGGAGGTGATCCTACAGATTCAAGAGGTGGCCCCCACCATGTGTGTGGTGTGGCACTTTGTTCCATGTGGCACTTTGCTCTGAGGGGATGGATTCTAGAGGTGGCCCCCACAGATTCAAGAGGTGGCCCCCACCACGAGTGTGATGTGGCACTTTGCTCCGTGTGGCACTTAGTTCCATTCAGGATAACAGGTCACTGTATACAATACAGGATAACAAGGCAGGATTCCCGTAAACGTGATAATCACAAGGTCAAGTATATCATGCTGGGTGTCAAGTGATAGCATGACAGGAGGGTGATATTTGGCAGGTGACAAGTCATGTCAAGAGGTCTTGCCAAGTAGTAGCATGCCAGGTGTTAGATGATAATACATCAGTTGTCAGGTAATGCAACAGGTATTAAATAGTAACATGTAAATGACAGGTATGAAGTAATGACATGTGGTAGAATAGTAGTTGAGCACAACCAAGCGGAGCTGAGCAAGCTGGAAGCACAGACAGCAAACAGTATTTAACACTGGAGCGTCTAGCGAGGTTACCGGGTGTAATACCCCGTTCCCGGAATACGTACTTAGTTGCGTATTCAGATTTTCGGTCGTATTTTTTCGATTTGTTTCCTGTATTTATTCTGTATTATGAATTCTTTATATGATTGTTTTGTCTTGGATTTGGGTTCGTGGATTCGGAGTCAACCTTAGTTTGAACCGAAGGCCCGATCCCAGAGTATTACTCGATTTAGACACTCTGATAATTAGAATTGACCGATTTTAGTTTTAAATATCATTTTCCAATATTATATATTTTCTATGATTTTCTAGATTTTTCTGGAATTAAAATGAAAGTTTTCAAAACCGGTGTCGGCCAGTTCCGCTGACCGATTCCTGGATTTTTAATTCTCAAACAGTTTGGAATTCCATAATGGTCCTTTAGGCTTTATTCCTTAGAATCATATTTTCTACCTACATTCTTTTTCTGAGGATTTTATGATTTTATGAAAATTCCAACGGAGTCGGTAAATTATTGATTCCAGGATTTTTAGTTTTAAAACTATAAAGTATTTCTTCGAACGGATTTCACTATGATACTTAGTATAATATTCTTGATTTTTGATAATTATTTCAGGTCGTTCCGAGATACTTGAATTTCGGACGATTCCGGCATTTTCCGAAATGTTTTCCGCATCCATGATTTAAACCCGGGAATCAGCCTTTTCAATATTTTCATCTTTCAAGTCAAAGAGAAATATCTTCTCATTGTAATTTCTTTTCTTTTCCTTTTCCTTTTTCCTTCCTCCACAACCACAAGCTTTTCTATTTCCAAAAATCCCACTTCCTCCAAAATTCCAACACCACACACTTCCACCTACTTCCTCCATTAAATGCATCTCTTTTTCTCTCTCTCCCATGGTTTGCCAAGTGTGGCTAGAGGAGACACCTCATCCCCCCTTATTTGCAATTAAGTCCCTCTCTTTTGTTTAATTGCAACTCCTTTACAAAATCTCAAACCTATATAAACTTTCCCTTTACATTTCTATTTTTTTTCCTTTTCTTTCTTTTCTCCTCTCATTTCTTTCTTCTTCTTCTTCTTCTCCAAGAGAACCGGCCGACCCAACCTCCGGCCAGCCACCTCCGGCCACGTCGCCGGCGTGGACTCCTCCCAACTCCGGCCAAGCTCCACCTCCTCTATCACCAACAACAACAACTTCTCCATCTCCTTCTTCCTCAAGGATCATCACCAACTCTACCTTTCCTCTTCCTCTCCATCATCAATTTGGTGAGTAATCTTCCTCATCTAGACTTGATTTATTCTTAGTATGTTTGTATTTTCATATCTTGTACAAATATGTCTTCAAATCCATGATTATTTTGCCATCAAACAAAACCCTAGAAAATCTGTTCTGTATGCTGTTTCCAGTCGATTAGTCGACTTGACCTAGCCATTAGTCGACTAACCCTTTCATTTGAAACTTAACCATTTTCTGGAAACACAGTTTTAGTCGACTAGACCAAATTACCAGTCGACTAGAGACCCTTAGTCGACTACACCCTTGACCCTAGTCGACTAACTTTTCCTGAACCAAAACCTTAACTCTCTGTATCACAGTATTAGTCGACTTAGCCTAACTATCAGTCGACTTGTCATGTCTGTTAGTCGACTACCCCTATGACCCTAGTCGACTAACTTTTCCTGAATCAGAATATCAACTCTCTGGAACCCAGTATTAGTCGACTATACCAGACTGTTAGTCGACTAACCCCTTTATTAGTCGACTACTCATCCTACCCTAGTCGACTAATTCTGTCTGTTTGTTACAGTTATTTACCTTCTCAAACTTGGATCTTATACTTGGTTTATATGTTGTATATTATACTTCTTGACTTGTATCTTGACTAACATCATCTTCACTGCTCTCTTTCTCTCTCCTCTTCACTCTACATATATATATCATAGTTTATGGCGTGCCCCGGATTTCGTGGATTTCGGATCTTTCGGCGCTTTGGGTTTAGGCGAGTATTCTCACTCGCTACTTTCTTGTATGCGAGTAGTCTCGCCTCTATTTGAGTTTCCCGTTCATCGGTCGATAAGTATTTCGCTTCTTATTTCCCTATTCATGTTTGCCCTGCAATTGCTTATATTATGATAGCTTCATCTTGTACTGTACCATGCTTATGATATGCTTGTTTCTTCATTATATACCATGCGTGGCCGACCCTTCGTGGTCGTTGGACTTAGAGTCACTTCCTTGTTACTACTTGCTATTATTTCAGACCTGTCAGTTGCATGCTTCCTTTTAACACATGTATATCACCTAACTTCCAGTATGTTATCACCTGACCACCTGGCATGCCACTACCTTGCTAGACCCTCTTGTTATGACATGACTGACCCGGACTATATCGATCTCATTGGTATGCATGTTACTTGATATACCACCACCTTGTCATGCTATCCTTTAAAACCAAGCATGATACACCTGACTTTGTAATTGTCATGTTTACGGGAATCCTGTCTTGTTTTATGGAACTAAGTGCCACACGGAACAAAGTGCCACACCTTACTCGGTGGGGGCCACCTCTTGAATCCGTGGGGGCCACCTCTAGAATCCAATTATTACTGTTATGTCCAGTTGTTCCCGTAACCTGATAATTCTGTTAATAAACCATAAAAAGGACAACTTGTATGGGTATGGGAGGAAGTGATGGATGCCGGAATGATATCTTGCTTATAGTGGTGGGGTATAAAAGTATGTATATACATATATATATATATATGTACTGGCGGTAGTGAATCTGAATTACTGAATAGGGGGACTTTGGGCCTCCAAAGCCGGTTCCAGGTGTATGGAAACCACTATAAGAAGTTCTATCAGTTCTCCATCTACTTCCGTTAACAACCCTTGGCTTGCTTATATATGGATGTATGTGGGTTGGCCGTACACCAGGTCACATACCTAGATATATGGGTCAGACAAGTAATAATAATAATAGGTGTTTCCTGTGACCCCAGTTATGATTACTGTTATGATCCTGTTTTGATACCTGTTAAGCACTCTTGTCACATCTGTTATGTATTCTTGCTATGACTACTTTGCAACTCTGATTCTATACGCTTAGATATTCGGTGGCATGAGATAAAGGTATATAGATGAGGGTTTCCTTGTTTGGATTATTCCTTCGATGTATTAGTCTCATGGGACCGTGACTTAAGCGTATACAATCAATTTTGCTTATGATCAGCTTTACCTTGGATTTTCTGTTTTATGGATATTATGTTATACTTGTTCATATATATTTCACTTGTGTTCTAACCCTCCTGTCTTCGGCACTTGACACTTGTACTCATCCTGGCTCGCCACCTGGCATCATATCCTACTCGCCTGGGGAGTTTCACTGACTCCCTGGATTCTCATGTCCAGGTCCTGGAGCCCGGAGCGTGAGGATCTCCCCCTTTGCTGCTCAGAGTAGCGCAGCGGTGGCGCGGATCCCCAGCCGACCTTTCAGAGCTCCATCCTTCCAGACCCCCTGTATGCCTCTCGAGTTTTCCCTTAGCAAACTCGTGAGTGCCCTTTTTCTATTCATACTTGTACATTCCTTGTATACATGTATGTGGACACCCTTTTATACTGTTCATATACGTATATCTTTGTATTCTCGCATTTGCGCATATCTGTGATGTATTATTATTGTAATATTCATCACCTCTGGTGATAACTCTGTGATTGTATATATATGTGTTGGAATGTATAATGCACCATATGCTTCCGTACTCTGATTATTGTCTGTACTGATGCTTAGCGTATATACGGGAGGGTAGTTCTGACCTACGTATATACGTCGCAGTGACGTCCCCGTATCGCCGGGATCGGGGCGTTACAGGATGGTATCAGAGCCTAGGCTCTAACTTCCTCAGTACGTCCAGAGGGCAAATTAATGGTAATGAAATTTGCAACTGGAATACTTGAGTCTTGGTTATACATTCCAACTACAAGTGCAGAGTTATCTATTTCTTGACTATCTTTCCTTTGATTCCTAGTCCCTTCCTTTGATTCCTAAATCCTTTCCATATCCCTTCCCTGTTTTGGTTTTATGAAGCCTTATACTATTTTAAGATATGACTAGACTAGAGAGGCAGTGGCTGGTCAGAATGAAGCTATTATGTGATCTCTTCGGCCAATTCTATGAAGCTTGGTATTCTCCAGATCGATCTTGATCTGGCTATCTTTCAGAGGACAGCAGTCGGATTCTTAATTATCGGTCTTCTTTATTATGCTCAGGATTTTCGGGGTTTTCTTTATTTCACAGCCACGACATCATCAGTATTATTCAGCATTATTCTAAAGATTTATTACACAGCCACGACATCATCAGCCGGAAATGCAGAGTATGATTATTATTCAGTTGACTTGAGAGCCCTACCTATAGTGCATCATATCTTAATTGGTATAAATTCCACCTTTGTCCCCTTTGTATTCAATTTACCCCTTATCGAAATTGCGAGGACGCAATTTTTTGTAAGGTGGGTGGATTGTAATACCCCGTTCCCGGAATACGTACTTAGTTGCGTATTCAGATTTTCGGTCGTATTTTTTCGATTTGTTTCCTGTATTTATTCTGTATTATGAATTCTTTATATGATTGTTTTGTCTTGGATTTGGGTTCGTGGATTCGGAGTCAACCTTAGTTTGAACCGAAGGCCCGATCCTAGAGTATTACTCGATTTAGACATTCTGATAATTAGAATTGACCGATTTTAGTTTTAAATATCATTTTCCAATATTATATATTTTCTATGATTTTCTAGATTTTTCTGGAATTAAAATGAAAGTTTTCAAAACCGGTGTCGGCCAGTTCCGCTGACCGATTCCTGGATTTTTAATTCTCAAACAGTTTGGAATTCCATAATGGTCCTTTAGGCTTTATTCCTTAGAATCATATTTTCTACCTACATTCTTTTTCTGAGGATTTTATGATTTTATGAAAATTCCAACGGAGTCGGTAAATTATTGATTCCAGGATTTTTAGTTTTAAAACTATAAAGTATTTCTTCGAACGGATTTCACTATGATACTTAGTATAATATTCTTGATTTTTGATAATTATTTCGGGTCGTTCCGAGATACTTGAATTTCGGACGATTCCGGCATTTTCCGAAATGTTTTCCGCATCCATGATTTAAAACCGGGAATCAGCCTTTTCAATATTTTCATCTTTCAAGTCAAAGAGAAATATCTTCTCATTGTAATTTCTTTTCTTTTTCCTTTTCCTTTTTCCTTCCTCCACAACCACAAGCTTTTCTATTTTCCAAAAATCCCACTTCCTCCAAAATTCCAACACCACACACTTCCACCTACTTCCTCCATTAAATGCATCTCTTTTTCTCTCTCTCCCATGGTTTGCCAAGTGTGGCTAGAGGAGACACCTCATCCCCCCTTATTTGCAATTAAGTCCCTCTCTTTTGTTTAATTGCAACTCCTTTACAAAATCTCAAACCTATATAAACTTTCCCTTTACATTTCTATTTTTTTCCTTTTCTTTCTTTTCTCCTCTCATTTCTTTCTTCTTCTTCTTCTTCTCCAAGAGAACCGGCCGACCCAACCACCGGCCAGCCACCTCCGGCCACGTCGCGGCGTGGACTCCTCCCAACTCCGGCCAAGCTCCACCTCCTCCATCACAACAACAACAACTTCTCCATCTCCTTCTTCCTCAAGGATCATCACCAACTCTACCTTTCCTCTTCCTCTCCATCATCAATTTGGTGAGTAATCTTCCTCATCTAGACTTGATTTATTCTTAGTATGTTTGTATTTTCATATCTTGTACAAATATGTCTTCAAATCCATGATTATTTAGCCATCAAACAAAACCCTAGAAAATCTGTTCTGTATGCTGTTTCCCCAGTCGATTAGTCGACTTGACCTAGCCATTAGTCGACTAACCCTTTCATTTGAAACTTAACCATTTTCTGGAAACACAGTTTTAGTCGACTAGACCAAATTACCAGTCGACTAGAGACCCTTAGTCGACTACACCCTTGACCCTAGTCGACTAACTTTTCCTGAACCAAAACCTTAACTCTTGTATCACAGTATTAGTCGACTTAGCCTAACTATCAGTCGACTTGTCATGTCTGTTAGTCGACTACCCCTATGACCCTAGTCGACTAACTTTTCCTGAATCAGAATATCAACTCTCTGGAACCCAGTATTAGTCGACTATACCAGACTGTTAGTCGACTAACCCCTTTATTAGTCGACTACTCATCCTACCCTAGTCGACTAATTCTGTCTGTTTGTTACAGTTATTTACCTTCTCAAACTTGGATCTTATACTTGGTTTATATGTTGTATATTATACTTCTTGACTTGTATCTTGACTAACATCATCTTCATTTCTCTCTTTCTCTCTCCTCTTCACTCTACATATATATATCATAGTTTATGGCGTGCCCCGGATTTCTTGGATTTCGGATCTTTCGGCGCTTGGGTTTAGGCGAGTATTCTCACTCGCTACTTTCTTGTATGCGAGTAGTCTCGCCTCTATTTGAGTTTCCCGTTTCATCGGTCGATAAGTATTTCGCTTCTTATTTCCCTATTCATGTTTGCCCTGCAATTGCTTATATTATGATAGCTTCATCTTGTACTTGTACCATGCTTATGATATGCTTGTTTCTTCATTATATACCATGCGTGGCCGACCCTTCGTGGTCGTTGGACTTAGAGTCACTTCCTTGTTACTACTTGCTATTATTTCAGACCTGTCAGTTGCATGCTTCCTTTTAACACATGTATATCACCTAACTTCCAGTATGTTATCACCTGACCACCTGGCATGCCACTACCTTGCTAGACCCTCTTGTTATGACATGACTGACCCGGACTATATCGATCTCATTGGTATGCATGTTACTTGATATACCACCACCTTGTCATGCTATCCTTTAAAACCAAGCATGATACACCTGACTTTGTAATTGTCATGTTTACGGGAATCCTGTCTTGTTTTATGGAACTAAGTGCCACACGGAACAAAGTGCCACACCTTACTCGGTGGGGGCCACCTCTTGAATCCGTGGGGGCCACCTCTAGAATCCAATTATTACTGTTATGTCCAGTTGTTCCCGTAACCTGATAATTCTGTTAATAAACCATAAAAAGGACAACTTGTATGGGTATGGGAGGAAGTGATGGATGCCGGAATGATATCTTGCTTATAGTGGTGGGGTATAAAAGTATGTATATACATATATATATATATATATGTACTGGCGGTAGTGAATCTGAATTACTGAATAGGGGGACTTTGGGCCTCCAAAGCCGGTTCCAGGTGTATGGAAACCACTATAAGAAGTTCTATCAGTTCTCCATCTACTTCCGTTAACAACCCTTGGCTTGCTTATATATGGATGTATGTGGGTTGGCCGTACACCAGGTCACATACCTAGATATATGGGTCAGACAAGTAATAATAATAATAGGTGTTTCCTGTGACCCCAGTTATGATTACTGTTATGATTCCTGTTTTGATACCTGTTAAGCACTCTTGTCACATCTGTTATGTATTCTTGCTATGACTACTTTGCAACTCTGATTCTATACGCTTAGATATTCGGTGGCATGAGATAAAGGTATATAGATGAGGGTTTCCTTGTTTGGATTATTCCTTCGATGTATTAGTCTCATGGGACCGTGACTTAAGCGTATACAATCAATTTTGCTTATGATCAGCTTTACCTGGATTTTCTGTTTTATGGATATTATGTTATACTTGTTCATATATATTTCACTTGTGTTCTAACCCTCCTGTCTTCGGCACTTGACACTTGTACTCATCCTGGCTCGCCACCTGGCATCATATCCTACTCGCCTGGGGAGTTTCACTGACTCCCCTGGATTCTCATGTCCAGGTCCTGGAGCCCGGAGCGTGAGGATCTCCCCCTTTGCTGCTCAGAGTAGCGCAGCGGTGGCGCGGATCCCCAGCCGACCTTTCAGAGCTCCATCCTTCCAGACCCCTGTATGCCTCTCGAGTTTTCCCTTAGCAAACTCGTGAGTGCCCTTTTTCTATTCATACTTGTACATTCCTTGTATACATGTATGTGGACACCCTTTTATACTGTTCATATACGTATATCTTTGTATTCTCGCATTTGCGCATATCTGTGATGTATTATTATTGTAATATTCATCACCTCTGGTGATAACTCTGTGATTGTATATATATGTGTTGGAATGTATAATGCACCATATGCTTCCGTACTCTGATTCTTGTCTGTACTGATGCTTAGCGTATATACGGGAGGGTAGTTCTGACCTACGTATATACGTCGCAGTGACGTCCCGTATCGCCGGGATCGGGGCGTTACACCGGGACAACTCGGCTTAAAGTGCGAGTAGGAAATCCGGCAGCATCTCACCTAGACGTATCTAGTGGTAAAGCGCTGAACGCTGATTATGATAACCAGGTGGAGCTGAGAGACCTGACGGTCCCAATCACTTCCCTTCGAGATAGTGAGTGACCGGAGGCTGAAGAGTCCTGAGAGACCTGACGGTCCCAATCACCTCTCTTTCGAGATAGTGAGTGACCGGAGGCTGCACTGAGAAACCTGACGGTCCCAATCACCTCTCTTTCGAGATAGTGAGTGACCGGAGGCGGAAGAACGGAGAGACCTGCAATGTTAGTACCACATGAATAAGAATTAAACTAACATAATATAAGCATTCGTCACAGAGCAATACATGTCCAGATATTGGCACTCGGCCATACACAGATACAGGGACTCAGCCCAATACATGATACAGGAAAACATGAAGTAAAATACATGTCGACCCGACGAAGCGGGGAAACCCAAATGGAGGCGAGAGCGAGAACACTCGCCTAAATCACCGGAAATGCCGAAAAGTCCGAAACCTCCGAAATCCCCGGAACTTGCACACGCGCCATATAAAATATAATAAAATATAAATATTTTTAGAGAGAGAAAGTGGGGAGGAGAGAGAAAGTGTTAGAGAGAGAAAGAGAGAGAGAGAAGGTTCAGGGGAGAGAGAGGAGTGTTCAGGAGAGGAGAGAGAGAGCAGGAGAGAGAGAGAGTGTTCAGGAGAGAGAGAGAGAGGAATTAGGGGAGAGAGAGAAGAGAGAGAAAAGGGAGAGGGGCTGCCGCCCCCTCCTCAGCTCACGCACAGGGGGCCAGGGGGCCCCCTGGCCGCGCACAGCCGCCGGCGGAGCGCCGGCGGCGTCCAGATCCGGGGTGGCTCCGGCCACCCAAAGAGAAAAGAGGGAAAAGGGGCTACTGCCCCCCCCTCAACCTCCGGTCACGGCTGGCTCTGCCAGGCCGTGGCCAGGCCAGCCCTGGCCGTGCGGCCAGGGCGCCAAGAGGACGGCGCTAGGGGCGGCGCCGCCAGACAGGGCGGCCACGCTGGTCGCCCAAGTAGGGGAGAGGGAAAAGAAAAAGAAAGGAAAAGGAAAAGAAAAGAAGAAGAAAAAGAAGAAAAAAGGGAAAGGAATGGAAGGGGCTCGCCGGGGTCGTTGGGCGGCGGCGGAGCTTGGCCGGAGATGGCGGCGTTGATGGTGGTGGTGGCCGGATCTCGCGGGAAGAGGAGAGAGAGAGATGGGGGAATTGAAGAGTGGAGAAGAAGGAGGAGGAGATAGAGAGAGAGGATTGAGGGAGAGATTAGGAGGTGAAGGGAGAGAGAGAGAGAGAATTTGGGGAAGAAGGAGGAGGAGGAGGAGGAGGTGCGGTCGCTGCACCAGGGGAGAAGAAAAGAAGGAGAGAGAGAGAAAAGAAAAGGAAAAAGGAAAAAGAAGAAAAGGAAAAGGAAAAGGAAAAAGAAAAGAAGAAAAAGAAAAAGAAAAAGAAAAAGAGAGTGATAGGGAGTGATGGATGGGAGAGGGATTTAATGAGGGGGGTGAGGTGGCGTTGGTGAAGTCGGTGAGGGAAAAGAAAAGGAAAGAAAGAAAGAAAGAAAGAAAAGATAAAATAATAATATTATAATATGGTCGCGAAAAATCGACTGTTCCGGAAAAATCCCAAAAAAATACCCGGAGGTAGAAAACGTCATCCTGAGGAATAATATGAAATCGATTTTCAGAAATAAAATCCCATTTTCAAATTAAAAATCCGGAAGTCAACCGCCGATACCGGTCTGCACCGGGTCGGCCGGATTTGATAAATTCCGAAAAATCCCAGAAAATGTATTAAAGAATAAAATATGATTTTAAAAAGTAAAGTGAAAGCGGAATTCAGAAATTCAACTCCGATTGTAAACTAAAAATACTGGAATCAACCAGCGATACTGGCCGATACCGAATCGGTGGAATTTTCATAAATTCATAAAATCCTCAGAAAAAGTATTTAGATAGGAAATGTGGTTTTAAGAAATAATGTAAAAAAGACACTCCTTGAAATTCCAATCCGTTTGTAAGTTAAAAATCCGGGAATCGGTCAGCGGCACTGGTCAACACCAGTTTTGAAGATTTCCAATTTAATTCAGGAAAATTTCAGAAAAATTATAGAAAATCTAGAATATTGGAAAATAGTGTTTAAAACTAAAATTGGTCAAATCGGAATACCAGAAGGTACAAATCGAGCAATACTCTAGGATCGGGCCCTCGGTTCAGACTAGGGCTGACTCCGAGTCCACGAATCCAAATCCAAGGCAAAACGATCATATAAAGAATTCATAATACAAAACAAATATAGGAAGTAAATCGAAAAATACGATCGAAAATCTGAATATGCAACTAAGTACGTATTCCGGGAGCGGGGTGTTACATGATATAAAAAAGTTTTGTTATACTATGACTGCGACTAGTGCCGCAGTCGTCATATAAATTGAAAGTTATATTGTATTAATTATGCGACGATAGTCACAATGTTCGAAAGTTTTATTATACTATGACTGCGATACGATCGCAGACTTTGTAAAATGTTAAGAATTCTGTTACATAAGGCATGTAAAAAAGACAGCGTCTGTCGTCGGAGTGCTGAACGATATCATATTTCGTCTGTAGTAGAATTAAGAATTTTATAACTGTAGATATATTCAGCTGAAAATTCTGTAGGTAAATTTTGTTTGTAGGTGAGTTTATGCTAGTTTAGAAATAAAAATAGGAGTATTTTTGTCAATTTGTTTCACGATTGTTTAGGCGGGGGATTTTTTTGATTTTTTTGGCGCCTACAGTCTGCGGCCGATATGTGGCATATATTCAGCCACGTCACGCCGGCTGAGAAACTCTCTCAGCCGTCGGCTGAGGTACAGTAACCCCATATATAATATATATATATATATAATATATTATATAATATATATATATTATATATATATATAATATATTTCAAGTGTGAAGCTCATGGGAGGTCTTAAAATTCACGATCAGATATAATCTATAATTACTCTTAAAAGCAATAATATAAAAAACGTACACTATTCTGTCCCTTTTTTTTTCTTTCACTGAATTATGTCCTCCTCTCTTGTTCTATCAGCTAATTTAGGGGGGGAAAAATTGGCAACAGTCATCTGTTTTTTAACATGATTAGAAAAAAACTCAGCTTCATAGTTTGTTTGGCATCAGCCTCATCCACGTCAGCAAAAAGCAATCAGACAAATCAGTTACTTCTTCCATATAATTTGTTTCCTTTGTTACGCTTTTCTCAGATCAAGAAACTATTTTTCAACACCTGGCCTGAAGGAAGCATGCTTCCCATTGCAAATGACTCTCGCCGCGAGTGGCTTCAACACCATGCATTATTCGATCTCGATCTTGAGAAAGTAGAGGGGATCGAATCGATCACATAGCAAGGAGGGAGTCAGATTCAAAAACAAGACAGTTTGTGAGAATTAAATACTCAAAACATTTCATTTTTGTGAGGATTGCGATCATAATTGGAGTCCTAGTAAATAGGAATACGATTATGGCCGCAACACTATAAAGACTCAAAACACAGCATTTTGTGAGAACTGCGATCATGGCCAATACCTAGTAAAGAGAACTGCGATCATGATCGCAATCTTATAAAGATTCAGAAATATGGCATTTTTGTGAGGTCTGCGAGCATAGTCTCAATCCTAATAAAGACTAAATTTAGAAATAGGGTATTTTTTATGAATGCGATCATGATCGCAGTCCTAATAAAAACACTGTGCATTGTAATCCTCGGCTTAATATTATGGGGTGCGTTTAAGTCTTTTTACCGCTCTAAAGCGAGTTCACTGCATTTCTGCACTCGACACATTAGCGCGCGACCCTCAATAGCGCTTCTACACTTGATATGTGGGTGCACCCTTTCTTTACCAAAAGAGGTGGCTGAAGCAAATTAAATTTTGTGAGTGGGTTTTTTTTTCTTAGTTACGATTTGACATTAATAGCTGAAACGTAATCCCTTTATAGAAAAGGAAAAAAAGGGGGGGGGGAAACAAAAGGAAAACAATGAAAAAAAAATAAAGGAAAACACTCTCTGCTCCCCCGCTCTCTCTCAAGTTCCTCTCTCTTGAATTCTCCTCTCCTCTCTCTCGTCCCCTCTCTTGATAATTTTCCCTCTCCTTCGTGAGTTGCAAAATCTTTCTGATGTCCTATCGGCTTCATGTTTCTCATTAAATTCATTCCCAATTATGATTCCCAAACCTTAAACAAATTGAAAAGGTGTTCTGAAAAACTGATTCTCCTCTCCTTTATATAATATACTATTATAATTTTTCTTTCTTCACAATAGTATTAATATTCAAGAAATCAAGAAATAGAAGAAAATAAAGAAAAATAGGAAGAGCATTCACTGCTCCAATCGGGAGGGAGTTGACCTTTTCTCTTTCATATTTTTATTTTTATTTTATTATTTATTCTCAATTCCTTCTTTTAAAAACTTTATTTTCCTTTTTTTTTCAATTTTCCTTTATTTTTGATTGAATATTATTTTATTCATATATATAAAAAATTTATTTGTAGATGCTTTTCGTTTTAAATTTCTTTCATTTATTCTTTCCTCAGTCTTTTGTTTCATTCTTGCTTTATGTTTTTTTATTACCTTTTTTATGTTCTCATAATTTTCTTAACTTTTTACCAATCCTAATCTACATCTTTTTAAAATTCTTTATTTGCTTTATTGTTCATGTTTTACACTTCTTCTTTTCAAATCTCTCTTTCTTTTTTAATTTTTTTTTGTTCTATATTTTTTATTTCTTTTTTAATAATTTTTATTCTCTTTTTTTAGAATTGTTGTTCCTTATTACTTCCCTTATTTACTTTCTATTTTTTCCCTTTCTTTTTTTTTTTTGATTCTCTTTCATATTTTTATTAATTTATTGATTTATTTTGATTTTATTCTATTTTAAAACTGTTCTTTTCCTTTTTAAATTTTTTCTTTCTTTTCTCTGTTTTCTTTATTTTTGATTGAATTTATTTCTTGCACATTTAATTTCTTTTATTATTGTATATATTTTTCCTTTGAAGTTTCTTTAATTATTCTTTGATTAGTCTTTGATCCTTTCTATCTTTTCATTTTTTTCTTTTAAATAATTTTTTATCTTATTTCTTTCCATATTTTTCATGACTTCTTTCAAATTCTACTGTGCATGCTCTTAACATATGTGTGTGTAAAGTGTTTCTTCTTAGATTGTAATTTAAGGAGATAGTTTAAAACTCTAGCATCCGGATATTTTTTCCACGATCCGACCGTACATTATCATTTTCATATTCTAAAATGTACACATATAAAAAATTAAATGATTTGTAGTTCGTTTACTCATTGATCAAATCGTTCCATTTTGTTCTACTATTTAAAAACCGTTAATGTTTGAACCAAAGAAGATAGAGTAAACAAACTCAATTCACGCGATTTTTTATATGTGTACATCTTAAAATATGAATACGATAATGTGCGGTTGGATCGTAAAAAAAAAAAATGGATGTTCGAGTTTTAAGCCGTCTCATTAGATTACACTCTAAAGTGACCTACTAGGAACATTTTTTCCTCTCTCTCTACACACTCATTTATTAAAATTTTTTAGAGTTCTTCTTTTCAGTTCCATCTCTTTTATCATTTGTTTTCTTTTTATTCCATAGTCTTCTGTTTTATTTTCTTTTCTTTTTTTTAAAGTTTTCTTACTTTGATGGGCAAGGAACTCGTGGATGGAGACCCATCATCAAACATCCCACTTCACATCTGATCACCATGCGCGGCTGATAAGTTCACAACAGGATCACATGCATCGCTACAAAGGATAAAACATGCATACAATATATATATATATATATATATATAATATATATATATATTATATATATATATATATATATATATATATATATATATATATATATATATATATATATATATATATATATATATCAGCCCGCGGGCTGAGAGTACTCTCTCAGCCTGCGGTGACGTGGCTCGATTTGTCACCTCACTGACTTGCGGCCCGCTTTTAGAGAGAAGTTAAATTACCAAATACCCCTTATGATAACTTTTCCTTATTGTTTATTATTATTTTTCCCCCCCTTTATTTTGCCGCTCTTTATAGGATATAAATTACTTTTCGCCGTATTTCTTTACCTCTTTTTGAAAGATCTAGTTTCTCCTTTTCAGCCTGGGATAAATTTTTTTTAAAAATATAAAATCTTTTCAGATCAATGTTTTCAGCCTGCGATAAAATTCTACTTTATAGTTTTTTTTTTTTTTATATATAATGTAGTCAGAGTCTTTGGTCGCATTGTACATTTAAACTGCGACCTTAGTCAAAGACTTTGGTCGCAGTGTACATGGTTAAATGCGATCAAGGTCGCAGTGTTGTTGTTGATAAAGATGGCCAGCAACTGTAATTTAAGGTTGCATTACATGGACTGCGACTTTGGTCGCAGTACGTTAAGTAAGTGTTTTCCTTTAGATTAAGATGCATAGCGATCAAGGTCGACACTGCTGTTTTGGTTTAAGACTGCCGCCAGCAACTGCGACCAAGGTCGCCGTGTTATTGTTTTATTAAGTGTTGTTTTGGATTAAGTCATTTTTTTGAATCTAAATGAAAAATGAAAAGTTGTCTGTTGTCTGATGCGACTTGGAGTCACTCCGTGAGACGCGACCTGTCATAAAGATTTTATGAGATCTTTTAACGTCAAGTCTACGTTGACGAACCCGCACCATTCGTTGTTTCCCGAAGTTGTTGTCCACGCAGCGGCTCTTCATTGAGACCATTAAGGCCGACGGTTCTGATTAATGAACCATTAATTATGGTTATTATGGGCTGGCTATAAATAGGGCTCACACTCTCCCTTTAACAGCCCATAATTAGACTGTTTTCATTTGAGAGCAATTGCTCTGAGAATTTCCGCCTTCTTCAGAGTCTCTAACAGGGGCCTGCCTCCATGGATGAAGATGACCCTATGCACGAAGATGACCCAGAGCTTGATTGTCCTTTTTCAGGTTCGCTGGGCCTCTGGGAGTATTTTGGCCGGTGAACTTGATCGATGTTCGTCCACAAGGGAAGAAGTCATGGTCCTCGACGTCCACAGTTTTTTAATACACGGGGACCTCAATAACACCACTGCTCTTATTCAATAAGGGCTCTTTTGATGTTTAATCTTCTTTGTACTTCTATATTGTAACAGTCAATCTTATTGTATAAGAGGTCGTTTTTTGTATCATTTTCACATGCCTGGAGATAAATGCGTGGACATAAATAAAAAGTATATTTTTTAAATAAACTACGACCTTTGGTCGCAGTCATGCATTGCAAACAAAAACAACTTGGACCAGAGACGACACTGCGACCAAGGTCGCATAAGACTATCAGTGCAAACAGAAAGAACTGCGACCAGGGGCGACATTGCGACCAAAAACTGCGACTAAGCAACTGCTGCGGTGACGTGTCACCTCGTCGCAGTGTTGTTGTATATTAAGACTAAAGACCAGCAACTGCGACCAAGATTGCAGATTATTTTTTTAAGACTGCGGCCATCAACTGCGACCAAGGTCGCAGTGTTGTTGTTGATTATTTATAAGACCACCAACTGCGACCAAGGTCGCAGTGATGTACTGCTATATTGTAAGAGTAAAGACCAGCAACTGCGACCAAGGTCGCTGTGTATTTTATTAAGACTAAACACCAACAACTGCGATCAAGGTCGCAGTTTATTTTATTAAGACTACGGTCAGAAACTGCGACCAAGGCAGCAGTGTTGTTGTTGATTAAGACTAAAGTCCAGCAACTGCGACCAAGGTCGCAATGTATTTATTAAGTCTGCGTCCATGGTCGCAGTATTTCAACCAATACATAGTAGTAAAAAAATTTATTTAACACAATTAACTTTAGAAAACAGATTTATATATATTTAAAAAGAAAAACAAAATACAATTTTGTTAACTTCTAATCGTCGTCATCACCATCGTAATCAGATTCGTCATCAAGAGTCATGCTTTTGTCTTCTGTATCGCTTTCGTCTTCTGTCTCTTCCTCCTCTTCAGGTACAGTCTCATCGTCGCTTTCTTCCTCTTCATGTTTGTGTTTTGGTTCATCAATGAACTCCAGAAAGGGTCGTCTATATCAAGCTCAGATTCTGACCCGTAGCGAGACATTGTTTCAGAACTAAACATAAAATCATCATTTGATGATTGGCTTCTTTCCGGTGAAGACGGTGGTGATGGTGAAGACATTGTTTGAATGTATTGGCTTCTTTCCGGTGAAGACGATGGTATGTTTTAATCCTTTGCTCATGACCCTTTATATTTTTAATCCCGGAATTCTAAAAGGTTTAAGCTCTCGGACCACGTGAATATCTCTCAAATATATTTTCTATCTTTTTCCAAAAAATTGTATACTTCCTAGGTGACTGTTCAGTTATCCAAAACAGTTTAAAAGTAATACACTATAACTTTAAATTACTTTGAACTCCAAAACAGTACATTATTGCGACCAAAGTCGCATTGGGAACTGATAAATGATTAACTGCGACCATAAATTGCATCCGTAGTAGGATTGCGACTATGGTCGCAGTGTTTAAGAGCAACAGTCGCAGTTTGGATATGTAATTAAAAGAGCTTATAAGTTAATATAGTGAGAAAGAGACCTTACAAAAAAAAATAGAATTAAAAGCTTTAAAAGAAAACAAAATATAATTGAATATCAGAAGATCAGGAAATCCTAATCCTCGTCATTATCACCATCATAAGGAGATTCATCGTCTTCATTCTTCTGCTCTTCCTCTTCATCACTTATTTCCTCATCATCTTGCTGTTTTTGAGGTTTTTTTGTTTCACCGATGAACTCCCAGAATGGATCGTCTCTATCAAGCTCTTCGTCTGACCCGTTGCTAGGAAGCGAGCCTACAGCATCAGAGGACATGCTTTCATCAAGCATGTCTCCGTCAAGTGGCAGAGGAATAATGTCTTCTTCACTAACCCACATGAAAACTTCATTATCATCATGAATAGGAGGATCAGTTAATACATTATTTGATGTAGTGAGATAGTCAAAAGGAGTGAAGTCCAGACTGGTATCAGATTCACTAGAATATCCTGAAGACAAAGGACCGGTGGGGGAACGATTGAAGTTGAAATCTAAGTGTTCAGAGGAAGAAGAGGGGGAAGACATGATTCAAGAATGAATTTTTTTTGGAAGTTTTTGAAATCAAATTGAAAAGGAAGAGCAAAAATATAGTTTTTTAGGTATGAGATAATATACTAGTAACAAGCATTATATAAAGGTGAATATTGTGGAAGAACATGAATAGTAATAATAATTGTTAGAGGTGATGATTGAGTATGTTAAGAAGTGGTAAAAAAAATTATATTTAATTGAAGATTTATTGCGGGAGAATCCGAAGTACAAATTAACTTTTTATAGAATTGTTTGGCTATATCTTTAGATTACGTATGGTGCACATCTTTCCTTTCTCGAGATTAACATTAGTGCATCTCTTTTTTTCTAGACTGGTGTTGTATCACGGTAGATATAATATTAATTACTTCTTTTACATAAGGCATGAGAAAGAAGCTTGCGAATTTGGTCGCAGTACCGAAGGAGGTCGCATTGCTATACGATAGAATTTTTTGTCTTGTATTCTTTATTCTGTATTAAGTCTGCGACCATGGAATGTTTTTTTACTTTTGAATGCTAAAAGTCGCAGTCGTCATTTAAAAGGGGTATTTTTGTCATTTTGATTCACGATTGTTTAGGCGGGATTTTTTGATTTTTTTTGGCGCCCATACTCTGCGACCGATGTGTGGCCTATATTCAGCCACGTCCGCAGGCTGAGAAACTCTCTCAGCCCGCAGGCTGAGGTACAGTAAGCCCATATATATATATATATATATATATATAATATATATATATATATATATATATATATATATATATATATATATATATATATATATATATATATATAACATAAAGAGGGAATTGTGCTACACTTGACAATGACATCCAAGAGCCCAAATGGAAAAAAAAATCTAGTGTCTATGCTATGTGACTAAATCAAGTTGTACTGTGCCTCCTGTCACTGCAAATTAAACTTGAAATCTCATTTCTTCCTCCTGCAAAAGGAAAAAATTCGAACCTTACAACCTTTTACGGAGAGGAAGAACAAAAAAAAAAAAAAATTGTTTTTTTATCGTCGATAAAAAAATAATTGACTGCATAATCGCGTTGTCGACAAGAGAAAGATGGCACCAAGCGCATTTTTGTAGAAAAATCTCATCAAGAACGAGCAAAGGAACCTGGCGAGGACGATACAACATGCATGGGCGCTCGGGCTAATGTTGGGCTCTGTGATGGCCCAACTCACTGACCACCCCAACCCCCCTCTCTCTCCCCTGTTATTTGTTGAGATAGAGTAAACCAATAGTTTTTTTTTCTATGTTATGAAGCGATAGCTGCCAGCCTTTATTATGCACCATTAATAATTTTACTATGTGTTGATGCAAGCGATGACGCAAGTATGCATAGTACCCCAAAGTTTTTCTATAAATAGGCCCTTCCTGATTCATTTCAATGTACACTTCAGAAATCAATAAGAATTCATACTTCTGCTCCGTCTCTAAAATTCTCTATTTTAGTGTTATATTTTTCAGAGTTTTACAATACGTTATCAACACGATCGCTCTAGTTCTGTCCCCAGCCTCTACCTCTTTCAGCTCATGGAAAAAGTTCTACCACAAGCCTCTACCTCTTTCAGCTCATGGAAAAAGTTCTACCACAAGCCTCTACCTCCATTAGATTAAGGTAAAAGTCTTGTCACGAGCATCTACTCCATTACTCAAAGAAAAGTCTCATCACAAGTCTCAGTCTCTACCTCTATTATCTCAAGGTAAAAATGACAAGCTATGCTACTTATAATACTTGTATAACACCACCACTATAATGAAAGGAGGCTCTGCCACCTATTTATAATAATGTGATGTGATTACGAAAAACTGGATTATTATACTAATGTTGTTCGTATAACACCACTGCTATATTTGAAAGGAGGCTCTGCCACATATTTATAGTAAAGTGATGTGATTATGAAATCTTTACTAATCTCTAATTTGATGCTTGCGTGGATTAAATCCAAGCTACCAATATTATATATTTTATTATTCTGTTATTTATATCTGTATAAACACCCACTGAAAGGTTTACTGACTAGCGTGGTGTGCCAATGTTTATTTTAATAATTATTGCTTTATTAATTATATCTACAAAACACCCGCCAAGCAGAGTGGCGTGCCTATTATTTCAATATTTATTGCTTTATTAATTATATCTGCAAAACACCCACCAAGTAGAGTGACATGCCTATATTATAGCTCATAAATATATATAGTACAAATACATTTAGTATATCATTTTCTTAATTATAATATTTAATTGTATAAAATCCAAATTGCTTTTCTCTCTCCTCCAACAGCTATAAACGGCTATATAAAACGGCTGGTTTTTACTCTATAAATTGGTGAATTCTAAACCACATAACTCACTTCTCAATCATTCTTCATTCTCAAATTTTTTCATCATCTCCAGAAGCTTTGTGTTAAAGATTTTCGCAAGATGCTTAATTTATTTTTGAAATTTATTATTGTCGTCATCATCATTAATACTTCTATCCTCTTGTTGTAGATATCGATCCAAGCGAATTTTACCTAGGCCTTTTAATTTTAATGTTCACCTTCCCTCTTTTATTTGTAGCTATTATGATTGAAATGTAAGTTTTTCTATTTTATTGTGAAATAAATTGTTGTGATTCTAATTATTTTTATATTTTGTTATAGTTATCATCATGTCAAACTTTGCAAAGCTTGAGTTCATTCCACTTGATATCACGGGAAGAAATTATATATCTTGGATTATTGATATTGAGATGTATCTCGACTCAATGGGTCTCACTGAAACTATTAAAGAAATAAACTCTACATCGTCGCAAGATAAGACAAAGGCGACGATCTTTATCCGCAGACATCTTGATGAATGCTTAAAATATGAATATCTCACTATAAGAGACCCAAGTGTCTTATGGAAAAATCTCAAAGAAAGATTTGATCATCAAAAAGAAATTGTGCTCTCTACCACACGTGATAAATGGAATGCTTTGCGCTTTCAAGACCTCAAGAAAGTCAGTGATTATAACTCTGCAATGTTCAGAATATTATCACAATTAAAATTCTGTGGGGTGGATATCACAGATGAAGAAATGCTGGAGAAGACTTACTCCACATTCATGCATCTAATATAACACTGCAACAACAATATAGACTGCATGGTTTTAAAAAATATTCTGAACTAATTTCATCTCTTCTCGTGGCAGAGAAGAATAATGAGCTTTTGATAAAAAATCTTCAGTCTCGTCCTACTAGTTCAACAACATTTTCAGAAGCAAATGCTGCATTTTCTAAAAATTATGGACGAGGATATAATCATGGTTGTGGCCGTAGACGTGGTCGTGACCGTGGACGTGGCCGTGGACACGGTCGAAGTGATTTTTACAACCCTTTACAAAACAACGCGATCCACAAGAAGCATCATGTAGAAAGACATGATAAAAGAAAAGATGTTCGTGAAAGTTCTCTTAGAAATCTTAAAGATTTCTATTATAAATGTGGCTCTAAATGGCACTGGTCTCGAGTGTGCCGAACACCCAAGCACCTTTGTAAGCTTTACAAGGCATCCTTGAAAGGAAAAGAGAAGGAAGTGAATTTCACTGAACATGATGATCCTATGGATGATTCAACTCATCTTGATACTTCAGATTTTACTGATGATTTTGCTGATCTTTCAACCCATCGAGATTCAATAGATACTGGTAATAATTAGATATATGATTGTATTACCATGTTTTGTTATTTGTAATTTTCAAACTTAATTTTGAATAAAATATTTCACTTATAATAATATCTTTAAATATGTATTCTCACCAAATGATTTATTTTGCATGAAGCTTGATATGGATTATTCTAATGATGAAGTCAAGATTAAAACTGGAGATATTTGCATACCGGATAGTGGTACAACACACACTATTCTCAAACATAAAAGGTACTTCTCTGATTTAAAACCAACAAAAACAATCATCAATACAATATCAGGTCCTGTAGACTTGATTGAAGGAACTGATAAAGCCAGCTTCATATTGCCAAATGGAACAAAGTTTTTCATAAAAGATGCTTTGTTTTCACCAAAATCTAAAAGAGATTTGTTGAGTTTTAATGATATATATCTTCATGGATATGATACTCAGTCAGCAACTGAAGGAAATCTGAAGTATATGCATCTTACTACTTATGTATCAGGAAAGAAGTACATATTAGAAAAAACTACCAAAATTTTCCTCAAGATTGCATTACATATATATAAATGTGATAGAGTCGCATATGGTGGTTAAAGAAGATACAGAGATATTAACTCTGTGGCATGATCGATTAGGTCATCCTGGTTCAATGATGATGCAAAGAATTATTAAGAATTCACATGGACATACATTAAAAGGTCAGAAGATACTTCAAGTTAGTAAAATTTCATGTGAGGCTTGTTCTTTAGGAAAATTAATCATGAGACCATCACCAGCCAAAATAAAAATAGAATCACCTACAATTCTTGAACGTATCCAAGGTGATATATGTGGGCCTATACACCCACTGTGTGGATCATTTCGATATTTTATGGTGTTGATAGATGCCTCTAATAAATGGTCACACGTTTGTTTATTATCAACTCGCGATGTAAAATTTTGCTAGATTTCTTACTCAGATAATTAGATTACGAGCACAATTTCCTGATTATACAATCAAGAAAGTTAGACTTGATAATGCTGGTGAGTTTACGTCTCAGGCTTTTAATGATTATTGTATGTCAATTGGAATAGCTGTTGAACATCCTGTCGCTCATGTACATACACAAAATGGTTTTGCTGAGTCACTGATTAATCGCCTCTAACTTATTGCTAGACCATTAATAATGAGAACTAAACTTCCTATTTCTATATGGGGTTATGCAATTTTACATGCTGCAGCATTAATTCGCATTAGACCAAGTGCATATCATGAGTACTCCCTTCTACAATTAGCATTTAGTCAAGAACTAAATATTTCCCATCTTAGAATTTTTGATTGTGCGGTATATGTATCGATTGCTCCACCACAACGTACAAAGATGGGTCCACAAAGAAGACTGTGAATATATGTCGGCTATGAATCTCCTTCTATTATAAGATATCTTGAGCCAAAAATTGGTGATACTTTTACGGCTCGATTTGCCGATTGTCATTTCAATGAGGCAATTTTTCAAGCATTAGGGGGAGAATAGAAATAGCTGGAGAAGGAGATTACATGGAGTGAACCATCCTTATTGCATCTTGATCCTCACACAAAACAATGTGAGTCAGAAGTGCAAAAGATTATCATTTAAAAGAAATAGTAAATCAATTACCAGATGTGTTCACCGATACGAAAGAGTGACTAAATTATATATACCAGCTGTAAATGCTCCTGCTCGGATTGAAATTCCAAAAAGACAATCCAAAAATGAAGTCACTAATGAGTCTAAGACACGCCTGAAGCGTGGTAGACCAATCGGTTCTAAAGAAAAAAATCCTCGAAAAAGAAAAGAAGCAGATAAGCATCATGACCCCAATCTTGAAGAATGTGTTTCAGAAGAAATACAAAATAAGAAAAATCAAGAGATGGAAAACCTGAAGGTATAGAAAATCATGAGATCTCTATTGATTATGTCAATACAGGAGGATTATGGAATCGAAATGAGATGGAAAATATAAATGAAATATTTTCTTATTCCGTAGCATGTGATATTGTTAACGGAAGTTAGGATCCTGAACCAAGATCTGTCACTGAATGTCAAAATAGACATGATTGGAAAAAATGGAAAGACACTATACAGGCTGAATTAAATTCACTTAATAAGCGTAAAGTATTTGGACCTATTATCTCACGCCTGAAGCCGTGAGACCAGTAGGATATAAATAGGTTTTTGTGCTAAAACGCAACGAGAAAAACGAGATTGTGAGGTATAAAGCTCGACTTGTTGCTCAAGGTTTTTCACAAAGACATGAAATGATTATGAAAAACTTATTCTCCAGTAATGGATGCAATTACGTTTAGATATTTAATCAGCCTAGCAGTTTCTAAAAATTTAGAAATGCGTCTTATAGATGTTGTTACAACTTATTTATATGAGTCGCTTGATAGCGATATTTATATGAAAGTCCCTAAAAAATTTAAGATGCCTAAAGCATTAAGTTCAAAACCTAAAGAATTATATTCGATTAAATTACAAAGATCGTTATATGTGTGAAAACAATCAGGGCACATGTGGTATAATCCTTAAGCGAGTATTTGTTAAAAGAAAGATATGTGAATAATCCTATATGCCCATGTGTTTTTATAAAGAAAAAACATCCGGATTCATTATCATTGCTGTATGTGTTGATGATTTAAACATCATTGGGACTTATAAAGAAGTCCTACAAGTAATGATATATTTAAAGAATGAATTTGAAATGAAAGACCTTGAGAAAACTAAATATTGTATTGTTTACAGATTGAGCACTTTCAGAGTGGAATATTTTTGCATCAATCAAATTATACTGAAAAGGTCTTGAAACGATTTAGCATAGATAAAACAAATCCTTTGAGCACTCCAATGGCTGTTAGATCATTGAATGTGGAAAAAAATTCATTTCGCCCTCGCGAAGATAATGAAGAGATTCTTGGTCCTGAAATACCATACCTAAGTGTAATTGGAGCTCTTATGTATCTGGCTAATTGTACCCGACCAGATATAGCATTTGCTATTAATTTATTAGCAAGATTTAGTTCATCTCCTACACGGAGATATTGGAATGGTATTAAACATGTATTTCGTTATCTTCGAGGAAGAACTAATTTTGCTTTGTTTTATTCCAGAGGATCAAAATAAGAAATAACTGGTTATGCAGATGCAGGTTACTTGTCAGATCCACATAAAGTCAGGTCTCAAACAGGATATGTGTTCACATGTGGAGGTACAACGATCTCTTGGCGTTCACAGAAGCAGACACTTATCGTCACTTTTTCTAATCATGCTGAAGTCATAACACTCCATGAAGCAAGTCGAGAATGTGTATGGTTAAGGTCTGTAACTCAACACATCCAAGCAACTTTTGGATTACCAGTCAACAGAGATCCAACAGTACTGTTTGAAGACAATGCTACATGCGTCGCTCAAATGAAGGAAGGATTCATCAAAAGCGACCGAACCAAGTATATCCCCCAAAGTTCTTCTCATTCATCCAAGAACTTGAAAAAGATAAGAAAATTAATATTCAGTATATCCGATTAAGCGATAATGCGACAGATCTCTTTACAAAGACACTTCCCACTATATCTCAGAAAGTTCATTCGTGATATTGAGATGCGTCATATGCGAGACTTATGAAGAAGAACTACTCCTGTCAACTTGAGGGGAAGCTTACGTGGCTGCACTCTTTTTCCCTTACTATAGTTTTGTCGCACAGGGTTTTACTAAAAAGAAAGGTTTTTTTTCCCCTTTGATTATGAAGTCAAAATTCCAACACCTACAACCTCCTACAAGGTTACAACCCAAACCCCCGCGTAATCATTGTCTTCGAAAGTAATGGATGATATAGTTATAGACTGAACAATCTAACAATGCAAAATCACACTCGAAGAGATGTTTATAGAGAGCATAGTACAGATGGACTATGATTCCACTCGTAGAAGAAATTGGGCTTATCCCTTCATCCTTTTCCAGCTCGTTGATTGAACATACATACTGTTCTATTGGAGTTCTCGGAGAAAAGAGAGATACGATATGGATAAAGAGCACCGTCTCAGACACTGTCAACAGTTGGAGCGAAGAATGAGAGCTCTGAGTTGCCATATCACTGAAGACATCATCTTTACCCAAATCCTGACGAGACTCCCCGTGATATATCTGGTAAGGTTCAAGTCTGCGTGCAAGTCCTGGTATGCCGTGATATCTGATGCATCCTTTGTTGCCTCGCACTTGAGTCGATCGAAGAACAGCCTGAAGCTCGTTATCCTACCTCAGAGTTCGAAGTATGAACGAGATATCTGTGTATGTACAGCCATGATTTAGGACAAGGCGAGAAGAATGCTAGTTTCTTACTCGGAAAAAAGTTTCCCTGACAAGTTGAGACTCATAAAGCGTCCACAACATTCAAATGGCCTTGTCTTGCTAAACAAGGCAGGGCAAGGATTGCTGGTATTTCTATCGATCATGGTCTTTACAGTTGGATGCGACTCTTCTTGGAGAGCTACAGCCGAGGATCCCTCGCCCTGTTGACGCCAGATGCAATCCTGAATCTGTAGGTGGAGCCGTCTATTTCAATAATCAGCACACATCAGCTCCAAAATTCATCCTCTGCTCTGATCTTAGGGATGAAAGTTTGCAGCCATACCTGGCCCTTGCTGTCTCACGAACAAATGTAGAATTTCTCGCTTGGAAAAAATTGGAAGACAGGTTATGCTTTCTTTCCAAGTGCTTGGAAATGGACAGTTATGAGAAATGGATGTGTAACGACTGTAGAAGGAACCCGGCATGGGTTCATACATTTGTTTGTTTTTGTTGAAGAAGAACACCAAAATTTATTGGAAGAACTCAAAATAAAAAAATATTTTTATTCAAACTTTTTTGAACTGCAAATTCTTTCTTCTTTTGTTCACTTTTTTTTTTCTTTTTTTTTTCATTACAAAATATTGACTAAGCTTTTTCTTTTAATGGCAAAAGCAAAAACAAATCAAACTCATATTCCTAATTTAATACTTATTTTATTAAAAGAAAACAGGAAACTCCTAAACTAATCCGAATACAATTATAATAACTCTAAGACTAAATTTTAGAAATTCCAAAAATTCTAAATCAACTCGAACTTTTTCTTATTTTGATGAGGATTTGAATTACAATTTCCAATAGTCTCTCTTAATTCAAATCCTTCATGATTTTTTGTCTTGCTTTTTATTTTCCCGCAGCAGCTTGAACTCCCCTTTTTTTTCCATAAAATACTCTGATTTTCATTGAACTTTCTATATCTCCTTTTATAATAGCCAAAGTATTTATACCTGTTCCTCTAAATTCTTGTTTCTGTTGTTGAATTCTATCTCGAATCTTTCTTAATTGTGACTTGGTACTTCTCTTTTATATTCTTGTCTTTTGCTTAAAGGTGTCTACATCCTTGTTTTGATGATCTTATCATCAATTTAGGGCCTGTTTGGTTGTCGTAATTGACCGTAATTCGTAAGTCGTAATTGGTAAAGTCTTTTACAGTTGTAAATGAGTTACATGTATGTAAGTTTTACGGCGTTTGGTTGGTAATATAAAGTTGGAAGTGAGAAAGTGTATTGTATTTTACGGTGTTTGGTTGTCGTAATGTGTAAGTCGTTAGTGAAAAAGTTAACCACAAAATTAACTATTTGGTGATTTAAAATTTTTTAATATTGTAGAAATGCTAAATATTAAAAAAAATTAATATTAACATAAAAAAATAATACTAATTTGCATGACCACAAAATTAACTGTAGTGGGGCTTTAAGTGAGTGGTAATTAGGTTGCAAGTGAGTGGTAGTTGAGTTGCGTAAGTCTTTTACGATTTACGGTCCAAACAAACGCCGTAGTTGTAATTGAGTTGTAAGCCATTTACAAATTACGGACTATGCTTTTTACGACGAAACAAGCAGCCCCTTAATGATGTCTTGTTGTTTTGCTTGCACTTTGATGATCTCTATGATATCTTCGAGCGATACTTTCATTTTATAATTTTATCTCTTCTTCTAATGTAAATGTTGATTTTCTCTACTATCAAAATATGTATTGTTTTTTTCTATTTTGTTATAACTGAAACTTTTTCATGATTTTTTTCTTCTTCGTCTTTTTTCTGCCTCTTCTTCTTCTCTTCCTTTTTCCTCTTTTTTTTCCTTTCTTTTTCTTCTTGCTATTCTCTTTCTTCTTTTTTCATAATCTTGCTCTCATGATTTTTTTTAGATTTCACGATTATTTCTTCTTTGAGCTCTTTAATTTCTTGAACTTCTTTTATCTCCTCTTTTAAGTCTCAAGCTTCTTGAATTTTTCCCATTGTTTCTTCGAACTTTCTAATTTCTTGAGTTGTTTCTAACATTTTCTCTTTATATGTCTTTCGCGAAATATTTCAAGCACGGTTTGTCGTTTCACCTGCAAAGAGTCAAAAGCATCTTCATCGACGGCGCGATATATTAAGAGATTTGTCATATTGTTTTGTATTGTTAAAATTCTCTCATTGGCTTTGATTTATCTTCATTTTTTTTTTCTTTTCATCGTAATTTTTTCCCACGTTCTCCCAAACATTTTGTTAGATTAAAACTTCTTTCATCTTGATACTCCAACTCTTTTAGTTGTTTTCTGTGAGATAAGAAACAACAAGTTGAAATCACCTGTTAGCCATCTTCTTTAATCCTTTTAATGCCTTCTTCTTTGTGCGCCGCAGATACGAACCAAGCTATGGTACCACTGTTTTTTTTTTTTTGAAGAAAAAGAACACAACTTATTTAAAGAACTCAAAAACAAAATATTTTTATTCAAATTTTTTAAAACTACAAATTCTCTTTTTTTTTTACTCTTTTTTTTCTTCGTTACAAAATATTGACTATGCCTCTTCTTTGACAAACTCTTCGTCATGTACAAGCTCTCCAGCCTACACCAATGACCAACATTTGTCTCCTTATTCATCACGTTATAGAGGATCTCATCTGATAGGCACAGTATAATCGTCGCCTTTGCCCGAAAGTCAATGTCGTTCCACTCATCATCCTTCTTCGATGGCTTCTTCTCAAACCAAGCAAGATCTTGTGTGTTCCCTTCTTCACGAGTAACAAAGTTACTCGCTATCTTCCACAATAGGAAGTTTGACTGCCCGTCGAATTTCTCCACCTCGAACTTGGTTGTCGTGGTCGTCTTACTAGACATTGCTCTGATACCAATTGTTGATGATCTATTACCGATCAAACAACGGAACACCAAGTCGAAGACTCGGCAGCGGAAACGGAAGCGTAGAAGATCTACCACTAGCAAGCAATCACCACACAATTAAGAAACACAAGATCTAACATGGTTCGATAATGTGCCTACGTCCACAGGGAGGAGGGGAGAGATATTTATTAAAGAAAATATAAGAGTTATAATGAGATCTCTCTCACAACTTTCAATGGTAGAATTCTAGAATTTCTCTTGAATTCTTGACACACCTTCAAAAGGCCAACCCTGAGGGTTTTATACAGGCATCGAGGATGATCCTAGTCTAACATGAACTCAAATCAGTACATCCCTAGAGAAATAAAAAACCCGTATCCAAATTAAAATAAGAGACAGATCCGTATTAGAAAACTGCCAAAAACCTGAATTCTTCTCCAATGAATATGAGGCATTCCAAATACTAACAGAATGAGTTTATGGTTTGATGTTTTAGTATAGCTCTAGTTTGAATTTGTTCATTTAGCTCCTCGACACTTTTTTTTATAAGTTTTCCCCTTTTGCAAAATCAATGGAAAACAATTATATTCCTTAGGAAGAAATGTGTCTTTTGAGTTCAAAAGTTGTGTTTCAAGAGTCATTTAGATCCCTACATAAGGAAGAAACTTGATTTAGTATCTTAATTTTTTGAAATGAAATGTTGCCTTGAAATCTTAGGTCAACCCATTAAGATACCCAACTTGAGAAATAATATAGCAATCTGAGAGCTTGCAAGGGCAAGACCCTAGAGCATTGCTGGAGTGAAACTGAAGGTCCTAAAAACTATCCCAAGCTTTGTGTCTGATCTAAAATGCCCAAAGCCCTATTCAACTCCAAATTCTTAGAGTATAACCAAATTTGATATCATCTATAACTCTATTTCACTATATCAAGGCCTGAAAGCCCACATTTATAGCCTTGGAGTTTTCTTTTTATAGAGATCTAAATGACTTTTGAAACACAATTTTTGAAGTTAAAAAGGCATATTTCTTCCTAAGAGATACAACTCTTCATTTCAAATAAACACAACTCTTCTAAAGGATAAAACTCTCCATTTCAAAGAGATACAACTCTTCGAAGAGATATAACTCTTTATTTCGTATCATATCAGGTTTAATTCTCAATATTCCTCTTAAACCTAATGTAACCATCCCAAGTTACTCTGTATTACCGAGAATACTTCATGCTTCAGTGGCTTCGTGAAAATATCAGCAAGTTGATCTTGGATCTTGACAGAAATTAGTTCTACCTTATTCTCTTTTATGGTCCCCTGGATAAAATGATAACGAGTGTCAATGTGTTTACTCTTTTCATGAAAAATGAGATTCTTTACAAGTGCAATGGCTGATTTGTTGTCAATGTAAATCTTCGTTGGTTGTTCTTAGTTAAGTTGAAGATCATTATGTAAATTCCGCAATTAAATTGTATGAAAAACTCCAGATGATGCAGCAACATATTTTGCTTCACAAGTAGAAAGAGTGACAATAGCTTGCTTCTTTAATGACCAAGAAAATATTGTATTATCCAGGAAGAAAACATAACCCGTTGTGCTCTTTCGTTCATCAACATCTCCTGCCCAATCACTGTCAATATAACTAATGAGTTGAAAGTCATCACACCTTATGTAGAGAAGTCCATAGCTTAATGTTCCTTTGATGTCCTTTTTGCAGCCATTAAATGAGTAAATTACGGCTTCTTTATATAACAACTAACCAACCCAACTCCATAAAGAATATCTAGCTTTGTCAAGTAAAATAGCGAAGACTTTCCACCAAACTTTTGACATAAGTGGCATCAACATTGCTTCCTTCATCATATCTTGATAACTTGATTTCACAATCAACTGGTATAGTAATTGTATTGCTCTCATTCATGTTGAATTTCTTCAAAATGGATTTTGCGTAAGCTTCTTGAGAGATGAAATTTTTTTCTCCTTTTGCTCTACTTCAATACCCAAATAATAGGACATAATCCCTATGTCAGTCATCTCAAACTCTCGAATCATGGAGTCTTTGAACTCTTGGATCATTCTAACATTGTTCTATGTAAATATAAGATCATCAACATACAAGCAAACCAGTAAGAAATCTCTATTTTTTTCCTTCTTTGTATACAGGGCATGTTCATCGGGCATTTGATGAACATATTAGCTTGAAAATGTCTATTAATCCTACTGTTCCAAGCTCTTTGTGCCTGTTTCAAATCATATAATGCTATTTTCAACTTCAGTACTTTGTGCTCTTGGTCCTTAATTACATAACCTATAGGTTGTTCTACATATACTTTTTCTTCAAGATACCCATTCAGAAATGCGAATTTTACATCCATTTGAAAGATTTTTCAATTATTTTGAGCAGCAATGAAATGATTAATCTGATAGTTTCAAGTCGAGCACCAGGGGAGTATGCCTCATTATAATTGATCCCAGCTTTCATATTGTAACCTTTGACAACCAACCGAGCTTTTTAGCGTTCAATAACTCCTTTTCATTTTTCTTTTCTTTGTATACCCACTTGACTCTAATTGCTTCAATGTCTTTCGGTAGTGTGGTAAGTTCCCATATGCTATTCTTCTCGATAGCCATGATTTTTTTCATCCATGGCTTCTTTCTATATTTTATCTTGGACGGCTTCTTCATAGCCTAAAGGCTCACAATAGGAAAATATGCAAAAAAGTGTAAGATAGTTTTCATTCTCTGTTATTCGTACAGTTCGAAGAGTGTTCTTGTCTTCTGGGCCTTGGAGAAGAATTTGGTGGCGGTAATGATGATGCCGGAGAACCACCAAGATTTGAAGATGATGGAGGTGATGGAGTATGTGCTTCAAACTCCTTTGATGCTTGAACTTCTTCTTCAAAGAACATGCCTGTACTATTCCATTCTTCTTGTAATTTTCTCTCTCATGTTCTTTCTTCATCAAACTCCGCATCTCTACTTACTGTAACTGTTAGGATTATGACGTGAATACGTCGTGAAGGTTGATTAATGTTAGATTTGACAGTTTCCTTTTCTGGATCTGTTTTGAGTCCGAGTTGGATTCAAGTTTTCTTTATTCTGATTGAAGGTGTTTTGAGTCTGAGTTGGATTCAAGTTTCTTTTATTCTGATTGAAGGAGTTTGTTTAGGATTAGGAGAGTTCTATGATCTATAAATAACCCCTTAGGGTGGCTTTCAATGTATTCCAAGAGAATCCAATGAATTTGTAATTCCTAAGGGTGTAATTCATCTAGGTGAGGAATTTATGGAGAAGCTTAGCTACAAGGGTTTGCTGTTCTTGGCGACCATCAAGGGCTTATAATCTTCTCAGCGTGAGGTGTAAGTAATTCTTGTTGTACTGCCCCATAGTTTTAATAAAGTTTCTCCCTCTTCTCCCGTGGACGTACACACAATCTGTTTAATCAAGGGAACCACGTTATATTGTGCGTTGGCTTTCTATCTACTTTGGAATATCTTCTTCTGCTCTTCTTCAAGTTACCTTAGTAGATCATGTGGTTTGTATCCGCTGCGCCGCCCCAGTCGCTCCGATCGCGGGGGCGTCCTCTCCTTGAAATCACAACAATTGGTATCAGAGCATACAGATTGTTTACCAACAATTGGTATCAGAGAAAGGTAACTTGAAGATGTCTGCAATCAAGTTCGATATTCAGAAGTCCGCTGGCGTCATCAATTTCAGCAGGTGGCAGATTAGTATGAACGTCATCCTTACTCAGAGCGGGTTGAAGAAAGTATTACTCGGGAGGGAGAAAAAGCCTCAAGACATGAAAGAAGAAACTTAGCAAGAGTTGGATGAGAAAGCCTTGACAGCTATTCAGCTTTGCTTGGCGGACGAAGTGTTGGATGTGTTTTCTACAGAGAAAACAGCGTCCTCGCTGTGGGAGCAACTTCAAGATCACTATATGAAGAAGTCGTTAGCGAATTGGTTGATTTTGAAGCAGCATCTCTTTCTTCTTCGCATGCATGAATGTACACTTATCAAGTCTTACATTGCAGAATTTTCCGCTATTATCAATGATCTAGATAAGATAGATGTTAAGATAGAACATGAGGATCAAATACTTCTATTACTGTATTCTTTACCTTTTTCATATAAGAGCTTTAGGAAAGCTTTCATCTATGGAGGCAAGTCAACAATCAAGGTCAATGAGGTCAAAGAGTATCTACTCAATAAAAACAGAATTGACACCCAGTTGACGGGTGAGTCTCATCATGATGATTCCGAGCAAGTTCATGATTCAAGGGAGAAGTGCAATAATAGAAGTTTCACAGGTAACTTAAAACACAAGAATTTGACGAGCAACTATTGTCATAAAAAGGGGCATATTAGATCTGAGTGTTGGCTTTGAAAGAAGAAACAACCAAATGCTAATGTCACTGAACTGGTTGAAGGAGATGAAGAACAGTGTGACGTTCTATCTGTTACAGACAGACCAGTTGGTAACAAAGATAGATGGGTCATAGATTATGGATGTTCGCAGTTCCAATAGGAAGATGTTCTCTTCATACACTTTGATTCAAGGGGAAGAAGTCTTCATAGGGAATTCCGCTACAAGCAAGGTGATTGGCGAAGGAACAATCCAGTTTCGGTCTCATGATGGACGCATCACTACTCTTCAAGGCGTTCGTCATGTTCCCGAATCAAGGTATAATCTCATCTCTCTTGGAGCCCTACATAAAGAAGGGTTCTGTTTCAGTTCAAAAGGTGATCTTATGGAAGTTTCTAAAGACACCTATGTGATGTTTCAAGCCGAACATGTCGGTAAAATTCTGTTAGCAGGCTACTTGAGGTTTGTAGATCAAGATGAAAGGTGTGGATCAACCACAAGATAGATTGACAGCATGGAGTCCTTGTACGAGTCTTATTATGAGGACAAGCCTAAAAAAATAAGGATGATAAGAGTTTTGACTGATAAAAGTCAGTTTTTCAGTAAGAACAAAAAACAGAAAAGCAGGATCATTATATCAGCAAGATTGCTAACATAGTTGTAAAATGTTATGATCATAGCAACCCCTGAAAAATCAATACACAACACCAGGTGTGATAATTCATTAGGTATCCTACCCCAAATGGCGTACACTTGGACAATCCAAAGGAGAGTTGAACAAAGTAGACATCAAACATTAAAATTCTTTACTTTGGAGTCTTATTACACTACAGTATCATCTCCTGGTTAAGAACTCGCCTGTTGTGCTGGCAAGGATATTTTTGTACTTGCATGAACATCGCTCATTTGCTCTTAACCAAAAACAATTTTAACATATACAAGCATTAAATCCCCTATATAAAAGAAAGAACATTATGAATGGATAAGGAGAACAGATCAAGCCTTAGAAAACTGAGCACCTAATTAGTGGGTAAGGCCAACAGTTCAAGTCTTCAAATTCATGTATATACACAGGCAATCAGATGGCAAACAACAAAATTGTGTAACTTATCAGAGATATGGGTACAATGGATAACATTAACATTGAATTCATTATATTGAGGCACATAAGACCAGTGTTTTAACGTCGGCCGACATTTCGTTTAGAAATGTCGGCCGACATTTCGTTTTCAAGCCCTCACCGCCACGACACCCCTACCCTTATTTGAAATGGCGTTTTGAAAAATGTCGTCTGACATTTCTGAAATGTCATCGGACATTTTAGGAAAAATCCGATATGTCGGGTGACATTTCGAGAAAATGTCTGTTGATATTTCGAGAAAAACTCAATATGTTGGTTGGTCTTGAAAGTTTGAGCAATTGAGATACAATGAGTTAGTGAGTGTATGCAAAATGTTAAGGTAAGTATACTTATCCTAAACATACATATGTAGTTTTGTATAAGTTGTGTATGTATTGCTTTCATAAGAATTTTAAGATTACATTATTTAAGACATCTAAAACATATATTTGTTATTCGCCATGATGTCCGAAATTTACTAAATAACCCTGAAATATCTCCGAAATCCGAAATTCGACATTAAACCCATTAAATACTCCGTTGAAAATTAGTGTAATGTGTTGCCATAATCGATATTGGACAACATTCAACATGCTATCAACACACAGCTGAGGCTAATTTCCAAGTGTTTTAGAAGAATATTTCATTTAAAGGACATGTAATTGAATAACTATTAAAAGCGGAATCTATATTATAGGCAGTTATATAGAACTAATTTTGGTCAATCCTTTTTGGATTAATAGTCTAAAACTGTCCTCTTAGCATCATGAAATTTTATAACATATAAGGATGGAAAACTAAGAGGTAGCAAACTTTATAGGCTATATTTATTGAGTCTTGGACTCTTAGCAGCTATACAAGTGACTAGGCTAATTTACAGATTCTGATGCAATACAGAATAATATCTGTCACATTTCAAACTTGCTCAGATGCAGTTAATAATTCATTCTCTTTGAAAATAATAAATAGGTCACACTCCTGTATTCACTAGTAAATTAGATAAGGTTTGGAAAACTCTTTAACCTTAGAATAAGTTTTTTAAACATAAAATGATTAAAATCTTCAGGGAAAGGATATGATGAGTACTTAAAACAAACCTCTATGAGGAAGCTGTTGCATAGCTTACACAGAAATACCAAGGAGAAGAAGGGTTTAACTAGAGAATTAAGGTCGCCTATTTCTAACTTAAATTCCAGGAGAAGAAAGTAACCAAATGATTAGCAAGATTGTTTCCCATTGCTTGAGCTACTGGCTTTTGCATTAGTTTTTTTCGCGTAAAAGATTTGATCATTTTTAGATTTTGTTTTAATATTCTAGGGAAGCGTATGCATTACTCGGAGTCTCTGTTTATTTCAGATAGCATGGAAATAGAAAAGGAAGACTTTCACCTCAATTGAATAGTTCACATCGAAATCTAACTATAGTTTGAGAAATGATTATTGCTCATAAGAAGCACAAGCAAAGAACTTGGGTACAAGAGGAGCTACCCTAAGACTACTATCAAGAAAATAGAAAAGAAAATAAATAAATGTTAACGAAAGGGAAATTTTCCCTATAAGGTAAAATTACTCTATTAAATGCGATCCTTTCATCTACACCATTACACCTTTCTTTTTTTTTCAAAATTAACAAAATGTGTGAAAGGGAAATCGACGTGATTAGATATCGTCTCTTGTGGAACTATGTAAATAGTGAAACGAAGAACAATACTGGGAGTTTGCAATATTAGGAAAAATGTTCTGTTAGGCTTCTTTTACTATTTTAAGTTGAGCCCTTCTAAGTTATCATTTTAATTTTTATACAAATAAATAAAAGATATGTTATATGGTAATAAACTCGAACCTTAATTCGAGCTTTTCTGGAACTAAAAATGAAGGCAACATTTACATGTTTAGAAGAATAGTGATACTCAGATCCATAGTTTACAGATCATGCCACATGTCATTATCATAAATAATAAATTTTCAAACGTTAAAGTATTATTCACTTAATTTTGCAACATAAGAAGTAATTCAAGTTTTCTTTAGATAAAAGTAATATAATTCAAGTTAGCCACTCAATGCCATTTCAATAAGAAATAATTATGGTAATTAATTAAATATAATGTATAATATCAAATAAATATGATTAGTAAAATTTCTTAAATATTGATAGATAAAGCTTATTTTTAACTTTTAAATTGTGAACATTAATTTAACTCTGATTTAATTTGTTAAAGGGGTCCACTAACTGGTTTTTTTTTGGTCGAATATCAGTTCAGAAAAGTGAGATCTGTAAAACAATTTAAATACGAGGTCATATATGGAAATATGGTGAACGAAAGGGAAAAGAATGTAGCTATTAAAATGTCATATCAGAAAACAGTAAGGGCGTACCTGATAAAAATCCCAAAAAAGAAAGTCAAAAAATAGCCGTTAGGCTTTAACTACCGCCTCTGCTTAGAAATTAATCCCCGATCTGTCTCCGCGTGTCCGAGTTTGATTCGGAGAGAGATTCTTAGCTTAACTCTCAAGCTAAAGCTAATTACTAAGGAGACCTCACCCTCATTATTATAAATTCTCCTTTAAATAATCCTCTCCCCCTCCGCTCGCTCGCGCTGTCAGAAAACGAATCAGCAGCCCAAAATTAACCCCTTTTCCCCTTTCTCTCTCTCGTTCTCTCCAAACCCAAACCCTAGTCAAGAAGCCCTTTACCCCCTTTCTCGATCTACAATCTGGATGCAAGCTTCACAAGGAATGATGATGATGATGATGATCGTGACGATGGAAAAAAGGCTCGTCTTTGATTTTTGAAGTTAAGGTCAGTATGAAAAATATGCTATTTAAATATCCTTCTTTTTCTTTTAATTAGAATGTCAAAGATTTAGGGTTGTTGGTCTGATTGTTTACTTTAGGGTTTTATTTTGTGAAAAAAATTGCATGCTATAGGCTACAAGATTCTTGAATATGTCCGATGTTTCAATTTCTGTTTTGCTAAACTCTGTTTAGAACTTTTGCCACTTGGGATTTGGGTTCTAAGTATTTCGAATCAAATTCTCCACTTGGGGCTGAAATTGGGTAATTGTTTATAAGATCTGTTGAAATTTGTTTTCACTGATTTTAACTCTGAAAAGACCTTTTTTCTTTCTTCTGGTCACCGGTCACTGGTCATTGATCTCTTTGCATAATTTGAAGTGATTAGCAAAATATTTGAAGAACGGAAGAGAACCATTGGATTAGAGGAGAAATCCCTGGCAGTGCACTAGGATGATACACGAGCTGATTCCTTATGATTTTAGAGGCAGAATATGGATTGTATATGATACCATTTGGTATCATATAACTGTAATGAAATTATTTTAGGAAAACTGTACCAATCAAGGAAAGAATAGGGAAAACTTGACTGATAAAATGGTCATGAAGTACAGATGTAATTCAGTAATAGTTTAGGAGGATTATACCATTTGGGGAACTTTATATTGGTTTTGTTTGATGTATTTTAAGATTGAAACTATTGAGTTTATTTCTTTATATTTGCTGTTTCCATATTTCAATTTGTTTTTTTCCTTCCTCCTAATTTACACTTATAAATAATGGGTGGTTCAATTTTTCACATTTCCATTTTCTTGTCATTCTGATCCTTGCTCAGATTTTAACTATACCCCAATCATGTTCCATGATTTTTTTCACAGTAGTCTGGTACCAAATAAAATCTTTATGTTGTACATGTTTTAAAAGTTTGCTGATAGGCTAAGAACCATCGATTAAGGTTGGAAAAAGATTTCAGACATAAAGACATCCTCTAGTCTAGATATAATGACTTGGTGTGATGTCTCAGGAAGATATTTAAGATACTATGGCTGGATGGCTGGATGCTCATCAATCAATAAACATGATTTATAACAAAGAGTTGAAGAGGGATCCAAAATCTCCCCTTTGAAATGTAATGACTTAACTGTTGTAGAGGCAGGGTTCACTGGAGGACTCGCTGCACCTTTGATGGTTTTTACTTTAGTGATGTAGGTTGATGGGTGGCGATATTTGACACCGGTAGCTCTGACCATGCTTAATCTGCAACAGGTTATTGTGGTGTTTGTTTTTTGGTGAATTTGATGTCATTGTTAGGATGATTTCTTTATTCAACAACGTTTAATAACTATTTCCGGCATATAACACCTTATCTCACCAGATGGTGATTCGATTCTTAGAGCTTCATGCTCATCATCAACTGAAAATGGCATTTTGAAGGGCCATAATCTATATTGAGTAATTTTCTTTTGTGAGAGTTTATATAGTGCAGAAGTAAATATCACATTTAAAAAAATATTGAAATAAGGGTTGTGACAGTAGGATCAGATGGACATGATGCCCTTACCTCTACTGGAAGAGGCCAAGTGATTTTCTTCTACTATTCTTAATACAAGAAGGTTTCATGAATCATCTAATTTGGTTTACTTTCAACCTGGTACTCTTCTTTAATTCCTTACTATTTCAAATTCTTTAATAACTTGTTCTGCAAGTAGTATATCTTGTATCATCTATTTGTTCGACTTGCAATTTTTTTTTATATTGTGGAGGTCCAAGCATATAATGGAGCTGTTGAGGTGAAGAAGATGAAGAGAAGATTATATATGCCCAATTAGAGTGCGATCATTTATTTATAGAGAAAGAAATATATGTTCTAATAGGACTAAGTGAATACACAATGTCCTACTGGAGTAGGAGAATCTAAAATAAAGAAAAGATTTTTTCTATTATAACAAAGAATCCTGTTTATACTCTTATATTCCCCCTCAAGTTGGAGTATATATGTCAATCATGCCCAACTTGCTGCACAAAATTAAAAAAAATGTTTCTACAGAAGGCTTTAGTGGAGATGGGGATTTTTCATATCGGTGTAGCCACCGCCGCCTTAATTTTTTATTTTATTTTGATTTTAGGTTTTTTGTTTTATCTTCTTTTCTTTTTAGGTGTTTTTGAGTCCTTATAAAAATATTAAAAATTTAAAATTTAAAAAAATTAAAAATTTTCCACAAATAATTAGCTAGTTTGTAAGAGAATAAGAATTCATGAGTGGATTTTAAAAGTGAAATTAAGATGAGAGAGTCGTAAAGTTTTTAAAATAAAAAGTAGAATCTAAAAACTGACATACTATCTAAACTTAGTTTAAGTAATTATGTACTCAACAACACTTACACGTAATAATTCAAGGGCTTGGGGATATTGAATACAACTGGAATACTTTAAAAAATATAATAAAAAAAGTTATTAATTATGTCTTGTCTTGTGGCCTCAGTTTCATGAGTAATTAAGTCCGTAGGAGTGTATCTATACTTAATGCCCTAAGATCATCTGGTTTGGGAGCATTGACCTAGCCCTAAGATCATCTGGTTTGGGAGCATTGACCTAAAGCTCGCTACATGGGTAGCTGAGAAAGCCTAATAGGACAAGATACCTAAAAATCTAACAATTTTAATTATCAATTAGCTAAGTGCCTTGGCCTCAGGAAGCTTAGGTATCTACGCGAAAGATAGTTAAAAGTGTTGATAAAAATATGATAATTTTTTTTATTAATTTAGTCTTGTCTTGTGGCCTCAATTGCTTGAGTAATTAAGTCCGTAGGAGTGTATCTACACTTAGTGCCCTAAGGCCATCTGGTTTGGGAGCATTGACTTAAAGCTCATTACATGGGTAACTGAGAAAGCCTAATAGGACAAGACACCGTAAAAATCCAACAATTTTAATTATCAATTAGCTAGGTGCCTTGGCCTCAGGAAACCTTGGTATTTACGCGAAAGATAGTTAAAAGTATTGATAAAAAAGAAAAAAAATCATTATTACAAAAGAAGTATGAAAGTTGGAGTCAAATATTCCCAAACTTAAGAACTATATCATGATCACGTGGTTCATAGGAACTGAGGCAGGATAGGTGGTGAAAAGTTTAGGATTCAAAATTTTAGTTATTAATTATGTCTCGTCTTGCGGCCTCAGTTTCATGAGTAATTAAGTCTGTAGGAGTGTATCTACACTTAATGCCCTAAGATCATCTGGTTTGGGAGCATTGACCTAAAGCTCGCTACATGGGTAGCTGAGAAAGCCTAATAGGACAAGATACCTAAAAATCTAACAATTTCAATTATCAATTAGCTAGGTCCCTTGGCCTCAGGAAGCTTAGGTATCTACGCGAAAGATAGTTAAAAGTGTTGATAAAAATATGATAATTTTTTTATTAATTTAGTCTTGTCTTGTGGCCTCAATTGCTTGAGTAATTAAGTCCGTAGGAGTGTATCTACACTTAGTGCCCTAAGGCCATCTGGTTTGGGAGCATTGACTTAAAGCTCGTTACATGGGTAACTGAGAAAGCCTAATAGGACAAGAAATCGTAAAAATCTAACAATTTTAATTATCAATTAGCTAGGTGCCTTGGCCTCAGGAAACCTTGGTATTTACGCAAAAGATAGTTAAAAGTATTGATAAAAAAGAAAAAAAATCATTATTACAAAAGAAGTATGAAAGTTAGAGTCAAATATTCCCAAACTTAAGAACTATATCATGATCACGTGGTTTATAGGAACTGAGGCAGGATAGGTGGTGAAAAGTTTAGGATTCGAATTTTTAGTTATTAATTATGTCTTGTCTTGTGGCCTCAGTTTCATGAGTAATTAAGTCCGTAGGAGTGTATCTACACTTAATGCCCTAAGATCATCTGGTTTGGGAGCATTGACCTAAAGCTCGCTACATGGGTAGCTGAGAAAGCCTAATAGGACAAGATACCTAAAAATCTAACAATTTTAATTATCAATTAGCTAGGTGCCTTGGCCTCAGGAAGCTTAGGTATCTACGCGAAAGATAGTTAAAAGTGTTGATAAAAATATGATAATTTTTTTATTAATTTAGTCTTGTCTTGTGGCCTCAATTGCTTGAGTAATTAAGTCCGTAGGAGTGTATCTACACTTAGTGCCCTAAGGCCATCTGGTTTGGGAGCATTGACTTAAAGCTCGTTACATGGGTAACTGAGAAAGCCTAATAGGACAAGACACCGTAAAAATCTAACAATTTTAATTATCAATTAGCTAGGTGCCTTGGCCTCAGGAAACCTTGGTATTTACGCGAAAGATAGTTAAAAGTATTGATAAAAAGAAAAAAAATCATTATTACAAAAGAAGTATGAAAGTTAGAGTCAAATATTCCCAAACTTAAGAACTATATCATGATCACGTGGTTCATAGGAACTGAGGCAGGATAGGTGGTGAAAAGTTTAGGATTCGAATTTTTAGTTATTAATTATGTCTTGTCTTGTGGCCTCAGTTTCATGAGTAATTAAGTCCGTAGGAGTGTATCTACACTTAATGCCCTAAGATCATCTGGTTTGGGAGCATTGACCTAAAGCTCGCTACATGGGTAGCTGAGAAAGCCTAATAGGACAAGATACCTAAAAATCTAACAATTTTAATTATCAATTAGCTAGGTGCCTTGGCCTCAGGAAGCTTAGGTATCTACGCGAAAGATAGTTAAAAGTGTTGATAAAAATATGATAATTTTTTATTAATTTAGTCTTGTCTTGTGGCCTCAATTGCTTGAGTAATTAAGTCCGTAGGAGTGTATCTACACTTAGTGCCCTAATGCCATCTGGTTTGGGAGCATTGACTTAAAGCTCGTTACATGGGTAACTGAGAAAGCCTAATAGGACAAGACACCGTAAAAATCTAACAATTTTAATTATCAATTAGGTAGGTGCCTTGGCCTCAGGAAACCTTGGTATTTACGCGAAAGATAGTTAAAAGTATTGATAAAAAGAAAAAAATCATTATTACAAAAGAAGTATGAAAGTTAGAGTCAAATATTCCCAAACTTAAGAACTATATCATGATCACGTGGTTCATAGGAACTGAGGCAGGATAGGTGGTGAAAAGTTTAGGATTCGAATTTTTAGTTATTAATTATGTCTTGTCTTGTGGCCTCAGTTTCATGAGTAATTAAGTCCGTAGGAGTGTATCTACACTTAATGCCCTAAGATCATCTGGTTTGGGAGCATTGACCTAAAGCTCGCTACATGGGTAGCTGAGAAAGCCTAATAGGACAAGATACCTAAAAATCTAACAATTTTAATTATCAATTAGCTAGGTGCCTTGGCCTCAGGAAGCTTAGGTATCTACGCGAAAGATAGTTAAAAGTGTTGATAAAAATATGATAATTTTTTTATTAATTTAGTCTTGTCTTGTGGCCTCAATTGCTTGAGTAATTAAGTCCGTAGGAGTGTATTTACACTTAGTGCCCTAAGGCCATCTGGTTTGGGAGCATTGACTTAAAGCTCGTTACATGGGTAACTGAGAAAGCCTAATAGGACAAGACACCGTAAAAGTTCAACAATTTTAATTATCAATTAGCTAGGTGCCTTGGCCTCAGGAAACCTTGGTATTTACGCGAAAGATAGTTAAAAGTATTGATAAAAAAGAAAAAAAAATCATTATTACAAAAGAAGTATGAAAGTTGGAGTCAAATATTCCCAAACTTAAGAACTATATCATGATCACGTGGTTCATAGGAACTGAGGCAGGATAGGTGATGAAAAGTTTAGGATTCGAATTTTTATTTATAGACAATATGATTTCTTAAATTGAGACTGATCTAGTAAATAAAACTTTTGGAGACTTATGATCTTGCTAATTAGTTAACTTGAGTAGATAAAAAATTGATTTTTTCTTCTTGATTTTTGGTTATCCTTATTTTTCTTTAATTTATTTCTTAATCTTCACTATCATGAATTTTATGCGTATATTCACTACAAACCTCACGAGATAAAACTCGTCCTCTAGGGGTAACTTAGGGGTTTAAAGGCTTGTTACATATTGTAGTGGTCACTTTCTGACCCGACTAAGATCATGACACATGTCCACACACGGCAACTCCCAGAATGTCTAATCCAGTTCCTTCGTCCATTTCGAATCTCGGACGGGTCAGATAATTAATAGAAGAGTGAGATTCGATTACAGAGATATCTATCGTTAAGCCTAATCCTCATTCAAATGAGGCAACTACCTCTCGGGAACAGTTCGTTTCTATCTGTAATCGAGCACAGACCACTAGATAGAGATAGACTCTCTCCTATATCAATTCAAGTCAGGATGTTCAGTCTAAACAACTGTTGTGATAAAGAACTTAAGTATTCAAATTAAGCTAGACTCCTTAGCTCTATCTATTTGACACGACTTGTATAAATAGAAGATCCCTTCCAATGGGAAGGGCCTCGCGTTCACCTAAATTCACAGAACCATATTGTAATCGCCATTGATATAGTGGAACTTCTCTCCCTCTCCGTGGTTTTTTTCTCTCTCCGAGTTTTTCACGTAATTCACTGTGTTAGCGATTGGCCTTTTCTGTGATTACCCTGACTCCCCTATTTTGGTGCGTGGATTGATTCTCTAGGAATTGCCCACTGCATTTGGTGCTTTCATTGAGAGAGATTTTGAATTCACACTCAAGGCCACTCCGTCAAAATACCTTACTCCTTCCTCCGACACTACCCAGCATGACCGACGTGGCTCCATCGGGGAAGATTATCAACAAGACTACGACCGACCCCGTTATTCCGAAGAAAGCAGCGAAAGCAATAGAGGCGGCCGAACCAACGAACAGTCGGCCCACCCTATCAGACGTCCACATCTCAGACGCGGAGGACTCCCATCCTACCGTTGTGTCGCCACTCAGGAGGCAGACTGTGAAACTCGTGCCTCCGCCCAACGAATACGAACTTCTCCAGATGCTTTCCTCCATACAAAAGCAGTGGAGAATCAACGCACGAAGATGATCCATCTCTGGGAGGGGCTATCTGTGAGAAAGAGGCGGCAATCCGTATCTAGACACGTTTGCTCAAACAGATCGAAGTATAACTAGGGGTCGCGATCTTCACCCACTGAGGGAAGAAACCCGCGGGGACCCCTTCGCCAACACACACACAAGAATCTGCTCACTCTATCGAAACGAGGCGTGTCCAGTCGGAGACCTACAAAGATGAAGAGGATTCTGAGGACACTCGACGTTCCCGAACACCAAAGTTTCCTTGGATTAAGGACATAGCGGACCTAGTCCAGGAGTGACTCAACCAAGCGAGTCAATAGTTCCCAAAAGGGATGGAGTATGGCGGGTTGAGGCCCACCTACTCCCGATTATCAAGAAAGATCACCATGCTCCGCTTCCCGAAGAAGTTTGGGATGCCATCCTTTGATCATTATTCGGGAACCTCCAACCCACTCATTCATCTCCACCAATACCAAGACAAGATGTCAGTCTACGCTCACGATGACCTCCTCCTTTGCCAAGCATTCTCATCCAGGCTCAAGGGGATCGCCTACCACTGGTTCTATTCGCTCCCGAGGAATTTGCTCCGAAATTTCCGTGAGGTGACCGAGGCGTTTTTTAACCAATTTGCTTCTCAGAGGGAATTCCAGAGGAGCAACAACCACCCCCTTACAGTAAAGATGAAAGCCGAGGAGAGCCTGAAGAATTATGCTAACTATTTTCAGAGTCAGATGGCCTTGGTATACAATTGCAATGAAGATGTGGCCGCCGTCACCTTCATCAGCGGGTTGCAGGTCACCAATCCCTTTTACAAACACCTAGTGAAGGACAATGTCACCAGGATGAGGGATATTCTTGTTCGGGCTCAGAAGTATATTCAAATAGAATAGGCGACCCGGCGTACGTTCAGCCGCTCCCCTAGATAAGGCCCCGAGACCGAGAAGCTGAAGCTACAATTCCCCCAAGGAAGAATCCGAGCCACAACTCCTCGTCGTCCGCAAGCCATCAAGGCGCGCTGCCGAGTCCCGCAAGGAAGGTGAGTCAGAGCGCGACCTCACCCCATTTTGCGTACCGATCGACCAGATCTTCAACGCCATTAAAAATCAGCCTTGGGTCAGGCATCCACCCAGACCCCTCCCTCCTAACCAAAGAGGGCCAGGGTCTAGAGACTACTGCGCATTCCATGAAGGGAGGGGCCACCTCACGGTGGACTGCCGGACCCTACGACGGTACCTCCAGGACTTGGTCAGCGAGGGATACCTTCGGGAGTTCGTTCTCAATCTTGGATTACCCTCTGAGGTTAGAGTGCAGAGGCAGCCTAAGGCCCCAGCCGAGCACCGTGGAAGAACCCTTGTTCAGTACTGGGAGGTGAAATCTTCGGCAACTCACCGATAGAAGGCACCACCACCAAGGAGAGGACCTTCTACGTCAACGAAGCCCGCAGGGATAGTCATCCAGTCATAGTAACTCACCCTCCTACGTCTCCTAGTGGGCCAGTCTTCTTCTCGAAAGAAGATTCATATGTCGTACACTTCCCGCACAATGACGCCTTAGTCGTGACAGTACACATCGGATTCTGTAAAATGTCGAAGATCCTAGTGAACGGGGGAAGTAGCGTCAACATCCTCTATGACCACACCCTCGATCGAATGGAGGATACTCCCGAACTGGCCCGAAAACTAATCCTCCCCCGAACCCAATCGCTTTTTTACGGTTCGACGGGAACGAGGCATGTTCCCCCGGCATTGTCAGTTCCCTGTCCGACCCGATCCATTCAACGTCATGATTGAGTTCTGCGTCCTAGAATCCCATCTCCCTATAATGCCATCCTCGGAGGGCCGTGGATCCACATGATGAGAGCGGTTCTGTCCACCCATTATTAATTACTGAAGTACCCTACGACGGTACCTCCAGGACTTGGTCAGCGAGGGATACCTTCGGGAGTTCGTTCTCAATCTTGGATTACCCTCTGAGGTTAGAGTGCAGAGGCAGCCTAAGGCCCAGCCGAGCACCGTGGAAGAACCCTTGTTCAGTACTGGGAGGTGAAATCTTCGGCAACTCACCGATAGAAGGCACCACCACCAAGGAGAGACCTTCTACGTCAACGAAGCCCGCAGGGATAGTCATCCAGTCATAGTAACTCACCCTCCTACGTCTCCTAGTGGGCCAGTCTTCTTCTCGAAAGAAGATTCATATGTCGTACACTTCCCGCACAATGACGCCTTAGTCGTGACAGTACACATCGGATTCTGTAAAATGTCGAAGATCCTAGTGAACGGGGGAAGTAGCGTCAACATCCTCTATGACCACACCCTCGATCGAATGGAGGATACTCCCGAACTGGCCCGAAAACTAATCCTCCCCCGAACCCAATCGCTTTTTTACGGTTCGACGGGAACGAGGCATGTTCCCCCGGCATTGTCAGTTCCCTGTCCGACCCGATCCATTCAACGTCATGATGAGTTCTGCGTCCTAGAATCCCATCTCCCTATAATGCCATCCTCGGAGGGCCGTGGATCCACATGATGAGAGCGGTTCTGTCCACCCATTATTAATTACTGAAGTACCCTACGCTATCCGGAATGGCCAATATAAGAGTCCAGAACAGCTGTTGCAGTTGCCCGCAAGAGGTCGGGCTGGATGCCAAAAGCATTTCGAGCAGACCCCGAATGAAGACTCTCCTGTGGATAAAAAATGGAAGAGGGTTGCTGATCAACAACAATCAAAGTTCGGTGAGAGCTCAGATCTCGATACCCACTGAGTCGGGGAATCCCGACGGCTGGATTGAGGAAGAGTCGGAATTATTCGGGGTAGATTCCCATCACCCGAATGAACCTTTCGAATCGGCTCAAACCTGCGCCCACAGGAGAAGGAACTGTTCAAACAATTCTTATCGGAGAATACAAACATATTCGCATGGTCTTCCGCTGACATAGCCGGTATTGGCCCTAAAGTTATCTATCATAAGCTCTCCATACAGGCGGGCGCTTAACCGTTAAAACAGAAGCCTAGGAGAATGAACGAGGAAAGGAGTCACGCCATCAGCGACGAGGTCAATCGCTTACTCTAGGCCTACCCCGACTGTCTCTCTAATCCTGTCCTCGTGAAGAAAAAGAACCGAAAGTGGAGAGTTTGTATTGACTTTACGAATCTCAATGAAGCCTGTCCAAAGGACAATTATCCCCTCTCGAGAATTGATCAACTAGTGGAAGCTACGGAAGGACACAAATTCCTTAGCTTCATGGACGCTTTCTCTGGCTATAATCAGATCAGGAAGCACCCACCAGATGAAGATAAGACAACGTTCACCACATGTCAAAAAATTTACTGCTATAAGGTGATGCCCTTCGGACTCAAGAACGCTGGGGTCACCTTCCAACAGATGATAAATAAGGTCTTCAAGGATCTTATCGGGGATACCATGGAGGTGTATATGGATGATATGCTGATGAAAAGTGCACAGCGCAAGGAGCACCTCCAACATTTAGACAAAGCCTTCAATCTCCTCAGGCAATACGAGGTAAAACTCAATCCCGAGAAGTGTACATTCGGAGTAGCCTTCTAGAAGTTCTTAGGATACATGGTCACCCAACGGGGCATCGAGGCTGACCCTGATCAGATATCAGCAATCCTAAACATGAGGTCGCCCACCTATATAAATGAGGTCCAGATGTTGAACGGGCGTCTCATAGCCCTCAATCGTTCATCAGCCGATTCACAGACAAATGCAAGTCGTTTTTTCAAGCCTTGAAGAAAAAGGTAGCGGACTTCCGCTGGAACGAAGAATGCGATGTAGCCTTCTAAGAGTTGAAGAGATATTTGGTCTCACCCTCTTGCTATCAAAACCTGCCCCGAGAGAGATGTTGTACCTCTACCTTGCTGTCTCGGAGTCAGCAGTGAGCGGAGCCGTGGTTTGAGAGGAAGAAAGCACCCAGAAGCCAGTATACTACGTCAGTCACACCATGAACGGCTCTCATACTAGATACCAAAGGCTGGAGAAGTTAGTGTTGGCCCTCTTCATCTTCTCGAGGAAACTCAAGCACTACTTTTAAACCTTCCCGATCATGGTCCTCACCGAGCACCCCTTGAGATCCATCGTGGAAAACCCAGAAGTGACGAGAAGGATGTCAAAATGAGCCTCAGAGCTCAGATCATACGGGCTCAAATTCAAGCCGAGGACAACGATCAAAGGTTAGGTACCGACCGACTTCATTGTCGCTTCACCCCGAGAATCACAGGGCATATCGACCAACTTGAAGGATGGGTCTTGAATGTTGATGGAGCCTCCAACAGCAAGGGGGCAGGAATCAGAATCGTTCTCGTCACCCTAGAGGGGTCCATCATCAAGCAGTCCTTCACCCTAGGCTTCCCCCACATTCAACAATGAAGCGGAATATGAAGCTGTCTTAGCAGGGCTCCTGGCGGTTATTACCTTCGGAGTTACGGAGCTCGAAGTTTGCTGCATTATCTTGCTTGGAGTAATCACACCATTCTCGATAACTTATGCAAAAGCTTGGACAAAGCTTAGGGCAAATGGGCGAAAAAACTCCTCGGAGTTAGGGGTGAGCATCGGTCGGTTCGGTTCGGTTTTTTGCTAATTTTTGCAAAATCGAACCGAACCGATTAGACTTAGTAACCGAACCGAACCGAACCGACTAAGTTCGGTTCGGTTTTTCGGTTTTTTCGGTTAGGCCAATATTTTCCCATCATTTCTTACATTTTTTAATCACCATTATATTATCATCCTTTACTATTCTAATCTCAATATTCAATACCCAAATTAAAAATAAGAAAAAGATCCTAACCTTAATGTGAATTAAAAATTTCATATTCTAAACTTTTACGCTATATTTGGGCTCTTATATCAAAACTCACATAATTATTACTAACTTTTAATGGCAAGAATGAAAAAAAAGAACTATATTAATATAAATATTATTCTTAATTGTGATGGTGTACTTAACATAACTTTCACATATTCAACATAAAAAAGATGGTATTGCTAGAAGTAATGAGATAAGTTTTCACTAGTTTTTTTATGAACTATATGATTCACTAAATTGAATTTGGGTGAGGTGATATATAGGGTAAGAGATTCGGTTCGGTTCGGTCGAGTTCGGTTTTTGAAACACAAAACCGAAACCGAACCGAACTAGAGCGGTTCGGTTCGGTTTGGGTTCGGGTTTCGTTTTTGGTCGGTTATTTCGGTTATAACCGAACTCTGCTCACCCCTACTCCGAGTACTATAGGCCTACAGGACCCCCAAACGTGTTCCGACCAGAGAAATCCCATTCTCGTTGGCATATGGGACGGAGGCTATCATCCCGGTCGACATCAACATGCCAACACTCCGGGTAGAAGGAGTGATCCCTGTTTAGAACGACGCCCTGCTCCGTCTGATGCTTGATCACTCACAGGAAAGACGTAAACATGCCCAAATCAACATCGCGATGTATCAACAGCAAAGTCGGGCGGCCATTATTTGTGCGTGAGGACAACGGAGCTTCTGTGCTCTGGTCCTGTGCACACAGAGGAAAAAAAGCTTCATTGTCTTCGTCTCTCTACATCAAATCACGAGCGCAAGGACACAGCTGGGTGTCATGGGGTCCATTCAAGGGCGGAGCTGATGCGGAGTCTCAGCACTGGGTTCTATACGCGATCAATGGGTGCATGGTGGGGTCCACATCCATTATGGCAACGAAAGAGGAGGCACGCTACTGCTAATTTACAAGGTAAGTTTATTAAATAATTTAATTAATTATTTAGTGTAATTAATATAGGTAGTTTAATTAATGTAGCAACTTGTTGTTCTGAATTTAGTATTGATTTAGTTATTTTCATTATTTGCAATTAGTTATTTGATTTAATTATATCCTATCATGTAAATAATTTTGTGATTAACTTAGTTATGAGTAATTAATTTCCTAGTAAGTGTCGAGGGGAGATGAACCTAGCCTACATTATCTTATGGTAAATGGTAGATATCTTATCTAAGACTGTATGCATACCAGTTGACCTACTACTTTTAGGAGGTAGATTTCTACAATCACTAGGTATTTGACAGGGTATGTATCACATGGTTAATGGTCCATACTTAGGATTTTATTTTCTTTCTGTGATTTGTTTAATTTAGTTAATTTACCTTTGATGGATCATGTAATTGGATAATACCATGTCCTTAAATTTAGTGTTCAGACTTAATTGCATTTTAGAAATAGGAATTTGGTGATTGTGAACAGACCGGTGAAGAGATCAAGCTTGACCGCTTGATGCTAATTTAAGGGGATTCGACCCTAGGTACATGACCCTTCTCATTAACAACTTAGTTCACACCAGCTTCTCAATCTTTCAAACCAATTCGCCTAAATCGTGTTAGGATCACAAGAAGCACCTTCCCTATGGACCGACCCTCAAGTGCTACATTGAACGACCGTGCACTTGCGGTATTTTAAAACGAGACAGAATCTCCCCATCAGAGATTGTTAGAATTATGACGTGAGTACGTCGTGAAGGTTAATTAATGTCAGATTTGACAGTTTTCTTTTCTGGATCTGTTTTGAGTCCGAATTGGATTCAAGTTTTCTTTATTCTGATTGAAGGTGTTTTGAGTCCGAGTTGAATTCAAGTTTCTTTTATTCTGATTGAAAGAGTTTGTTTAGGAGTAGGAGAGTTCTATGGTCTATAAATAACCCCTTAGGGGTGACCTTCAATGTATTCTAAGAGAATCCAATGAATTTGTAATTCCTAAGGGTATAATTCATCTAGGTGAGAAATTCGTGGAAAAGCTTAGCCACAATGGTTCACTGTTCTTGGCGACCATCAAGCTTGTAATCTTCTCAACGTGAAGTGTAAGTAATTCTTATTATACTCTACCAAAGTTTTAATAAAGTTCCTCCCCTTTCTCCCGTGGACGTATACACCATCTGTTTGATCGGTGGAGTCACGTTATATTGTGTGTTGGCTTTCTATCTACTTTAAAATATCTTCTTCTCTTCTTCAAGTTGCCTAAATAGATCATGTGGTTCGTATCCACTGCGCCGCCCCAGTCGATCCAGTCGTAGGGGCGTCCTCTCCTTGAAATCACAACAATTGGTATCAGAGTAAACAAATTGTTTGCCAACAGTGACTTTGCCGCTGCATGAATCATATAATTTGTAGCCCTTGGTCCTTGAATCGTAGCCGATCGAAAATCTGTTCTCTATTCATTATCCTGTTAGACAATTGTTTGACTTTCCTCCAAAGACTTTTGAGTGTTTGAATTTTGTTCATATTCTTGATAAAGATTGTGGTAAGCCATACAAGCAATTTGGTGTGTTTTTCAAGGATACTGGTATACAAAAGAGTTGCATGTGTCAAAATTCCACCGGTAGAGAGTATGTGATTTCTGTGGATATCACTTTCTTTGAAACAACATCCAAAATTAACAAATCACTACCATAACGAGTGTAACTATCCCATCTACACACCCCCACCCAAGCACCCCCCCACCCCACCCCGCCGCCGCCGCCACCACCACCCAACCCCTAAAAAAATAAAATAAGGATAGTAGTGGCACCACTAAAATAACATCCACAAAATAATAGAAGTAGAACAATATGACAATCTCATGGTTATCATCATCTTCTTCTTTTCATCATCAACCATAGCGCCCCTTTCATCATCAAAATGAGGTCCACTATGAAACACAAGACTCCATCTATAACCCTAATGTCAACCCTCTAGAGTGGCATTGAATTCCTAGCCACCTGACCAACAAGGATGCATGGCCAGGAAAGAGGCTTGCCATAAACCCAAGAAGGCCAATGGACTAGGCAAACCTGTATTAAGTAGCTATGCATCAGAAAGTATCACTCGTAAAATGCATGCAGTGTTATTTCTACTTGAAGATAGTAAAATTATTAGATTTCTGGAAAACTTACGTTATATAAATTATTCAAAGCTCTCCAACTAGTAGAGACACCACATTCATACCCATTTCTGCAACGGTAATAATCATCAATTTCAGGAAAGAAACTGCTGAAGTTAAAGAGGCCTCCTATGGGATAAAACTCTGCATTCTCAATTACTTCCCTCAGTGCATCCAGTCCTTTATGCATAAGCACCTGAGTAGAAAAACAAGAAAAAGAGAAGCTGAGATAATAAAATAAGTCAGGCGAATTTCACTGTCAGTGCAGAAACACGTTGCTTAAATTTGATGTACTCAAACATTGCCTTTCCTAAATAATGTGATCTTCAACATTTTACCAGACTGGTAGTCTCCATCAAGGAGCTTTCTCAGACCATAGGTTTAGTGTTCAAAAAAAAAAAAAAAAACTCTGCAATATGTAAGTTAAACTGCATAATGATGGTTTTATAGCAAGATCAAATTCAACTTAATTAACGAAGTATGTGTTAAATTGTGGAAATACCATATAGGGTCGTAATTTGAAGGTTGAGTATCATCATCATCTAAGAATCTCCTATCAAAATAATGTTGGATATTAAGCACCAATCAAAGTACAGGAGTCTTCTTTCATGAAGAATATACCAATTCTTGAATCAGCTACCAAGCTGATGTGTAACTATCCATATTCTCTGACACTGAGAAAGAGTCTAGGGAAGAGATAAGATTTGCTATAAGGAGCCACCTACATCTCAAAGCACAAAATAAGCCATCGCCAAGATTTGAAATATTGACAATACTGAGACACATCGCCTGTATTGTATCCGATTTCATTCATGCTCAGAAAATCAAGCTGAAACCAGTGATACCGCTAATATTTGAAGATAACAACCGACACATAAGGCTTGAAGTATCAAAAGTTGAAACTTTGAGTTATTTCACATCTATTTGAAAAAAATCATCATTTAACAATCAAAATTTTCAAAGCTCACAAGCCCAGGTTTCAAAAGCTGAAAATCATTATCTTAAGATCCAGACAGAAATATAATTGATCAGAAAAGAATTATTAAGTGTTGGTTGGACTGATCTCTATTATATTTGGTCAAATCCAATATATTAAAAGATATGAGGTAGAAGCGGTTTAACTCAGTAAACTTTGCTTGCACATTGCTTCCCTGTAACATAGGTTTCAACTGAATCATTAAATTGGATCAAAACTACTGTAGACTTTAAAAATCCTTTTATTCTCAAAAGTACTGTTTATTAAATGTAAAATTCTCTTCATTCTATTATATTGGGACTCCTAAGTCTAGTGAAATTATATATCAAAATCTTTCCCAAACTATCCCAACAAGTTCTTCTATAGACTCAAAATCTTAATATAAATGTAATGTGGGTCTTGAGTTCAGACTGGATCTGGATAGACTAACACCTCTAACTCAATAGATTAACACCTCTAACTTGTTCATTGTGTACCTCCTTCATTCAGTGTACATTTTGTGCAAACCTGACATGTTTCAAAGCCAATAAAACAAGCTTTCAGATGGCTCGAGTTTCAACCTGGAATTATTTCTTTATTGCTCCCAGTAATAGATTGAAGTTGACAGATTATGTTAGTCCTTGTGAGAATTTTGGATTCATGACATCTTTCGATGCTGGTTGACCCACCTAGATCACATGATTAGGGTAGAAATTTTGACTCAACCCTTGATGGGTCAACCAGACCAACCTGTTTAATGAATCTCAGGTCTGATCCTATGACCACTTTGACCTGAATTGACACAATTATAGGGGAAAATGTACCATTTTTGCATACATTTCTTTATTGTCTAAGTGGTGGGCAGTGCAGGATGACTATGAGATCTGGGTGTTGAGTTCAATTCTTTCTCCAATTTTATGTTTTGAGAGGCGGTCATGAAATTTTATCTGAATTGAAGCTGACTGAATTATGGGGGGAAAAGCAAAAATTAAAAAGGTTGGACTTCTTAGTTCTTATACAGAAAGGACGTGGGGGAGAGTGGTTAATGTGGCTTACTGCCCTGCCTCTGGTGTTCTGTTGATTCCCCATTTATATATATGTTAACTTTTACCAAAAATCATTAATTCAGGACCTAACTCTAAGCTGAAGCGACCAGTTTCATGCTTGATCCATAGGATAAAACGGTTTTGGTAAGATTCAGGTTAACGATATCTGGGCCAGTGGCAGGTAGGATTGCCAGATCCATTTAATAAACAGATCAGATTCAATTCAGACATACATGGGTTGGTTCAGAGTTTGAACCAACTCGGAGAGACCAATTGCCAAACCCTAGCATCAATCACACTGGAAAAAATAAACAGCATAGATCTCACAATCAGTCTAATATGGCTCAGCATCATCTGTCTGAAATCAGTTCAAAGTAACAATAAACGAAATAGAGGTCACCTTTCAGTAGAGAAAAAAATCATGAGCATGCCTCATTTGCATCTTTGCAAACTTGACCAGATTCTGTCGGCCAATTGACCCTCCAGCATCTGTTGGTGTTTAAAAGGAACGCAAACGGTTCAGTATTTTAGTAACTGAGGAGTACATCTCTTGGAGATAATCATGAGAGAGAGAGAGAGAGAGAGAGAGAGAGAGAGAGAGAGAGAGAGAGAGAGAGAGAAACCTTTCTTTACCAAGGCGTCTTGCTAGTTCTTCGGCTAAAGCCTGGCCAGGGGCATCAGCATCTGTTGCTAGAATTATGCGAGATGCCTGGAAATACCCACTGTATTGCAGATTCAGTTAAAACTAACGAAATCTCACCAGCTGCAGAAAGGATTATTTGTGAAATTAACTTGTTTTGCAGTCTTAAGATGATTACCTGATTAAGATACTCTTCGCGGTTCCATAAATACTGAAACTTTGTATCCTAGCTTAACAGAGAATATCAAGTTAGTTCTTCATTCAGAAGTCCAAATAACAGAAGAAAACTAAAACATGACAAAGTGTTTAAATTGAGGAATAGAATAGAAAAGTGAAAGAGAATGATTAAAGATTCGAACAAAAGCTAACAAACTTGGACAGTCAGCGCTAGGATTTCAGCACACCAGTAAAATTAACCTTTTCCCAAATCGACAGTCATCACATCAAGAGACCCATACTGAAGTTAATGTTCCATAACAACTACTCCATCTGAAACTTCTGACACTAGATTAAAAATATACTTATCAGATTTAGTATTTAAGTTCAACACTATGCACTGGACATATAAAGTTTTGTCTTAAGCTCTGTTTTCTTTTATACCAATACACCCAGTGACATGACTAGAAACCATTTGTTTCCATCCTTTCAGATGGCAGACTCTATAAGCACTAGGTTACCTCCTAGACTGCAATTCTATGTAACTAACGAGTGCAAGTACCACTATAGCATATAGCGCAAACGCCTATAATGGGCAGGAGATCTGGGGTGCAAATCCCGCTTGAACCAGGCTACGATCTATTCTCCAAACAAGCTTCTATGTACTAGTGTAAACATAAATTATGATACACTGTGAAATTGAAGAGTTTCCCAAAAAAAATTAGCAATAAATACTTAGACAGGTTAATAGCATCTTCAAAATCCCTAAAAACTGGGGAAGTGGAGATTGAAGTGGAGATTACAAATAGAGTAGAATTTATATATTTCACATTCACACTCTGTCATCTGGCATGTTGGCCACTACAAACAGCATATACAATTACGATGAGTATAGCACAAATGAGAACTTTAAGATGGACATGAAGTACATCTATAAAGGTTGGAGTGTGTTTACAAAAGAAAATTCCAGAATGTATTCACGCATGAGTTTTCACAAAAACATTTCACCTTGTGCCATGTACCTACCTTCTATTTTGTTCATTCACTGGCATCGTTTTTCACCTTCCGTACAATTTGTTCAACGGCTTCAATTTTTCCCTATCCGCTTGTCAGACCCTTTTATTTTAACAGTTTACCAAAAAAGGATTTATTTGTAATATTGATTTAATAACACATAGTTTCATATCAAAATTTTGTTACTGGCATGCTTTACATTGTAGTCATCATTTCATGACTTATTCCTTAATTCATCAGACCCTTTTATCTTTCCTTGTTTGAAAATGACCATTGCTCAATCGCAGGCAGGGAATAACATTATTCAATGGAACTCTCTCAGTCAAATTTCTCAGCCTTCCTCAGTTAATTTTCTCAATAAACAATACTTTATTTAGAATCAACTGCTAATACAGGTTCAACCATTCTGCAGTATATCCTTTAGCAAGAGGAATTTTAAGAACATCAGGCTTTCCATTAGTTCACTAGTTAGCTAAGTCCACGAATTATTAGGATCTTTTATGAAATTTACATTCTCATTAACCTTGAACTAATAACCACGCCAGCAGCAGCTATCTAATACGCAGTCCACCAAGTTCCTAATGCACTCTTTTCATTCTGGATCAAACAAATTCTTATTTTTTGTTTAATAATCATTTGAAGAGAATTCAGAAATGAAGGCTGCCCAGGGAGGAATATGCATTGAATTGTCATGAAATGGTCTTACTGCTGTTATGCTATGAGCTACAAGGCGTTACGTCCAAGATGATAACCAGATCAATATAACAATTATAAATTGCTAATTTAACAAAGTGGCCCTTAACAGAGCTGAACGGAAAAAAGGACTTCTATTACTGTGTTCTTTACCTTCTCCATATAAGAGCTTTAGGGAAGCTATCATCTATGGAGGCAAGTCAATAATCAAAGTCAATGAAGTCAAGAAGCATCTGCTCAACAAAGACAAAATTGACACCCAGTTGATGGGTGAGTCTCATCATGATGAATCCAGGCAAGTTCATTATTCAAGGGAGAAAAGTAATAATGAAAGTTTCAGAGGTAACTCAAAACATAGAAATTTGACATGCAACTATTGTCACAAAAAGGGACACATTAGAGCTGATTGTTGGCTTCGAAAAAAGAAACAACCAGATGTTAATGTCGCTAAATTGACTGAAGAAGAAGAAGATAAGTGCGACGTTCTATCTGTTACAGACAGATCAGCTGATAAAAAAGATAGATGGATTGTTGACTCTGGATGTTCACATAACATCAATTCCAATAGAAAGATGTTCTCCTTATACACTTCAGTTCAAGAGGGAGAAATCTTCATGGAAAATTCTGCTACAAGAAAAGTGATTAGTGAAGGAACCATTCAATTTCGGTCTCATGATGGATGCATCACTACTCTTCAAGGTGTTTGTTATGTTCGCGATTCATAGTATAATCTCATCTCTCTTGGAACCCTACAAGGAGAATAGTTCAGTTTCAGTTCTGAAGGTGATCTTATGAAAGTCTTCAAAGAGATCCATGTGAAGTTTCAGGCCGAACGTGTCAGCAATATGTATATGTTGCGAAATTTAGAAGTTACAGTTGGTGGATTGCAGTTATCCTTGGCTTCGAAAGCGGTGGTTGTGAAACAATCGAAGACTACGATGGTTTTGAGTTTGGATGTTCAATTGTGCCCCGAAGAGAGATTGAGACTCAGTACGCAACAAATAAGTTCAGATCGTTACTCTTATATTGGAGCAAATTCTCATAAATCCTGTGTGAATTAGGGAGATCGTTGGATGATAAAGTTCAGATTGGTCTTGAACTTATTTGACCTAATCAAGCTGTGAACCCTATGAGTGGGTTATGAAGAGAGGGAGTGAGATAGAGATGAAGTCAAGTTTTGTTCAATTGTGTGTGGATGTGAGCACATGGAGCATGGTGGCTATTCTCGAATTTGGACGTATTCGAGTCAAGGGGGAGATTGTTAGGATTTGTGACTGGAATACGTCGTGAATATTGACGAAACTTTGAAGATCAAAAAACGAACGTGCACAAGGAGCTGTGCACATTACCAAGACTGTCACTGGCAGTGATAGATCTGTCTGCTTTTTGTTTTTGTTTTCATATGCATGCATTTACTGCTGGCCTGATGATTTAAAAAACTCAACAAAATGACTGACTGAGTATTTGACACATTGTCATCTAACTGGTAACTGCTGCTTTTCCATCTGTTTTAAGATGCATTGATAGCTGATGAATTGGAAACAAAATTACGATCATCTTTCTTTCCGTGTTTTCGATCACCTTTCTTTTTGTGTATGTACCCCGGATAAAGACTTAAGGTTTAAGAAAATATCAGACTTTTTTTATTAAAGAGTAATGAAACTACAAAAACACTTCTATTACCAACAACATGCAAACAAACACACACACACAGAGACAGAGTTTGCTTATTTAAACATAATAATAGGTAAAATATGTAGAAATCATTTGCGATTGGCAATGGTATTAGTTATTGTCCATCCAGAACTGAGCCTGGAGCCAGTCCACTGTCTTCTTGTCCACTTGGAAGGCCTTGGCAAGAACATAATCAGAAATAGGCGGATTTGATCCGAACACGGCATTAGCTATTGTGATCACACCTGGGTTCTGACTACTGAGGCCTGCGATTGCTATTGTATTTGTATGTCCAGAATTGAACTGAAAGTGGATGAGTCCTTGGGGGAACACAAAGACATCACCCTTTTGAAGAACCTTGGTGAAGAGCTTGTTAGGGTTGGATGTCACAAATCCGACATAGAGCGAGCCTTCTATCACGGTTAGAATCTCGGTCGCTCGTGGGTGGGTGTGAGGCGGGTTGAGTCCGTAGGGTGCAAAGTCAATTCGGGCCAAGGAGATGCCAAGGGTGTTGAGGCCCGTTATGTTAGCTGCATTTACTAGAGTGACCTTAGATCCCAGTGGGCTGCTTGTATTGCCTGGCTTGTCAAGGCCACGAAAGAAGAAATCATCGGCTACTGCCAGTTTTGGGTCCTTGCAAACTAGCCCATTCACAAATACTGCAATACAAAAAAGTAATTAGAGATATACTATTGCTACTGTGGAGAAAATAACATCATGAGAACATCACCACTCAAATATTTTGTTATGTTGAGAAATTTCAATTCTAAGTCTTGACTAGATTTCTATGACAAGTTTTTTTGTTCTAGCCCTATTGTGAGTGGGAATTTACATAATGTCTTGAATGCTAGCTGGTTGGTATAGTGACCTTTTGTTATTTAGTTTGGGACAACTATGTAGCAGGCTGAGAAACTAATAATGGAAAATCATCTTGTGGTAGATATGAGAGTATAAGAAAGCAAGTTAAATTACCAGGGGACGTATTATCTGCGACACAGAAGTCCTGGAGAGGACTGGGATCAGAAGCAATTGCGAGAGAGGATGTGAGGGCAAGGAGAGCAAGAAAAAGGATGCCACAAGCCATTTTAGGAATTGGAATAAAAAGTTTTGAGTGAGATGCAATTGAGGCAATCATGGGTATATATAGGGTGAACTCTGTGCGTGTTGTATGATTTTTAAGTGAAATGCTTTGAAGTGGTCAGGTTATCATCTTCAGAAGGAAGAAGTTTCTACATGGTTAGGTGCTATTTTTGTTAGCTCTCATCTATGTTAACCATAATTATCTTTAGTTGCTGGCTTCTTAGGAGAGGGTCAATTTGTGTTAGGTAAGTCTTATATACTAATTCTCAGTGTAAACAAATGGAATTAGTCAGGGAAGAAAGATTTGTTAAGGTAAAAACGTGATGGAAATACGGAGTTAGTAAGATACAGAAGAAAATTTATGAAGCCAAGATACGTAATAAAACCGTCCACTTTCTTCAAGGACGGTGTTTTGGCAGGTCATAGACAGCCATCTTGATTTCTAACTAGATTATGATATAAGAACCTGCATTGTTTGCATAATTTTCTTTGCTGAGTTCACGAATAATATGTTAAGAGAAAAATGAATAGGTAGTTTTATGTAAGGAGCTTAATTACCCATGCACTCTTAGCTTGTTAACTTAATGTTCTTCACATTATTAGGATGTTATGGTGTTATTGAATATTTATTCTGTTGCATGATTCCACACTGTAATGAATTGTTGGGTGCAAAACAATCATTTTTCCCATGCAAGGCTGTCATTTTAGCAAAATCTTTATTATGTAAGTTATCCTCTTCTAAAGAAAGATTAGTTGTGGTTGGTACTTGTTACCTAGCAACTTTAGGAAGGAAGTAGTCCTTATGCAGTAACTTTCAACAAATAATGAAGAGAATTGAAAAGAAATGCAACCTCTTTGTTCAGAGCACTGCTAACCGTTTACATGTTCCACTTTGTTAAAAGCCATATGCGAGTTTTATTTAATCTTTGCACTTATCATTTATGAGATATTAGGTATTTGATTATAAACTGAAGCTGTTTATTATTTAAAACAAAGCAGTGCAATATTTATTATGTATTTTCTTTTGAATAAAGTTTGAACTGTAATAACCACTTTTGTATATAGTCTTTTTTCTGTATTTTCAATAAATATATTTTCTTCTATGTTTTTCCTCACATATCTACCAGTGAACAACTTGTACAATTGCACACTTTTCAGCTTGTGGAGCTCAGTTTTTAATTGAAACCGACAATAGAAACTGACTAGCCTAACCCACATCCTTTGAATTGTCAGCCTTCTAGACCTAGAGAGATAGATTAGTTAATCATTATATTGTATACATCCTTGTAATTGTCAATGATGATTATTTAAATGGAAATTGTTTTTGTTTACTCAAAAAAATGGAAATTGTTTTTGGGTTCAAATTAACAGTGTACTAGTCTAACCATTAATAGGAAATCTTGAGTTCAACTTAATTATGAAATGTCTTATTAAGGACATGGGTGAATTTGTTCATTTGATTACTGGACCTGCCGTCCATAACACTCTGACACCCAATCTGTCCTCTGGTGCCTCTCTGAATATTACTGTCCATCCTAATTGGTTTTTAAAATGTAATGCAATATGCGATTAGGCAAATTTAGTTCTATACAAAGAATAAGTCCTTCACTTTTCATGCAGAGAACATGACACTGATTTATTTGAGCTCTGGCAGTTTAGATGAATTCATATCTTAATCAACAGATAGAATGGTCTTACAATTTAAGGTGTGTCTGAAATGACAGAAAGAATGACAATGTTTTCTTAAATGCTTTCATTTGTATTTCTGTATTTATGTCATCTTTAACTTATTGTTTTTTTATTCTATGGTTTCTAGTACTTTGGCCTAGCTTATATATATCTATAAGTTAAAATGCTTGAAGTGTACATCATACTTGCTAATTATTTCAAATTCTGATTGCATAAGGTATGAATCAGTACTGCCTAATTATATCCTCTCTTTACTGAGTTTACTCTAGTATTATTGCTGGAATGCATCAGGGAAATTATAGGAGGTGGTGTCAGCAATTGCAGAAGTCTTGGAGGGAACTGAAATCAGAGGCGTGTGAGGAAAGAGATGGAGAGAATAGCATAGAAGAGATGGAGAGAATAGCATAGAAGAGAAGGAGTGAAGAGAATGCCTTTTCATGATAAAAAGGCATTGAAAAGACAGGTTTATCGAAGGAAATGCTTCTGGTATAAAAAGTGCCACGAGATCAGTAGATTTATAGATACATAGATAGATAGAGAGGAATGTGTTGATGATCTATCACCGATCAAATAACAGAAGAACACCAAGTCGAAAACTCGACAGCGGAAACGGAAGCGTAGAAGATCTACCACTAGCAAGCAATCATCACACAATCATGAAACACAAGATTTAACATGGTTTGACAATGTGCCTAGTCTAAGTGGAGGAGGGGAGAAATATTTATTAAAGAAAATATAAGAGTTACAATGAGAACTCTCTCACAACTCTCAATGGTGAAATTCTAGAATTTCTCTTAAATTCTTGACACACCTTCAAAAGGTCACCCCTGAGGGGTTTATATAGGCACCTAGGATAATCTCAATCCAACACGAACTCATATCAGTACCTCGTTAGAGAAATAGAAAACCCATATTCAAACCAAAATAGGAGATAGATCTGTATTAAGAAACTGGAAAAAACTGAATTCTTCTCCAATAAAAATGAGGCATTCCAAATACTAACAATCTCCACCTTGACTCATGTTCATTGAGTCCATTCGTAGAAATTGGCCTCTTCTTCATTCGCCTTCCTTTCTCCCCCTTTTGTGACTTTACATGGCTCTCTCTCAAGAGCATGTTTGTCATTTTATCTTTAAAGAACCTTGATGAAGTTCAGAATGCTTTGAACTTCTCCACTGGGATGGTCTTTGTCATCATTTCTACTGGATTTTTCTTCGTGCTGATCTTTACCAAATAGATCACCTTATCATCCAAGACCCACTAACGTATTTTGTGAAATCTCACATCAATGTGCTTCGTCCGCTTGTGATACATGTGATCTTTAACGAGATGAATAGCACTCTGGATGTCGTAATAAACCCGAACTGAATCCTGTATGATACTGAACGTCTCAACTAATCCTCTCAACCACAAAGCTTCCTTTGATGTCTCAACTGCAACCATGTATTTCGCTTCTGTCATTGAAAGAGCAATTGTATTTTGCAATTCTCCGTTCCAATTAAGGACGCACTCAGCTACTGTGAACACATAGTTCGTCGTAAATCTTCACTGATCAAGATCTCCTGCATAATCTACATCAACATAATATTGTAGTAACCTAAGCTTTCCCATTTTCGATCTCTGAAACACCAAGCCTAGTCTCGCAGTCCCTCGCAGATATCGTAGCACCCACGTCATTGCTTCCCAATGTTGCTTTTCTAGATTTGACATGAACCAACTAACTGTACTAACTGCATAGGCCAATCAGGCCTATTGCAGACTATAGCATACATGAGTGATCCAACCGCATTAGCATATAGTACTCGAGATATCTCTTCCTCCTCTACCGGTGACTGTGGACACTGCTTGGAGGATAATTTAAAGTGACCTGTTAAAAGAGTGGTGACTGGTCTTCTTTCTACCATGTTGAATCTCTCCAACACCTTGAGAACATAGTTCTCCTAAGATAGTGTAACACCCCGCTCCCGGAATACGTACTTAGTTGCGTATTCAGATTTTTGATCGTATTTTTTTTCGATTTACCTTCTATACTTATTTTGTATTATGAATTGTTTATATGATTGTTTTGTCTTAAATTTGGATTCGTGGACTCGGAGTCAGCCCTAGTCTGAACCGAAGACCCGATCCTAATGTATTACTTGATTTGGTCTTTCCGGTAATTAGATTTGACCGATTTCAGTTTCAAATATTGTTTTCCTATATTTTTGATTTTATATGATTTTCTGGAATTTTCCTGAATTTAATTAAATATCTTCAAAACCGGTGTCGGCCAGTGCTGCTGACCGATTCCCGAATTTTTAGTTTACAAACGGTTTAGAATTTCTAAAAGTTCTTTTAGACATTATTTCTTAAAATCATATTTTCTACCTAAAATACTTTTCTGAGGATTTTATGAATTTATGAAAATTCCACCGGAGTCGGTAGCTAGCTGATTCCGGGATTTTTAGTTTTAAAACTGTAAAGTATTTCTTAAAACGGATTTCACTATAATTCTTAGATTAATATTCTTGATTTTTGATAATTGTTTCGGGTCGTTCCGAGATACTTGAATTTCGGACGATTCCGGTATTTTCCCGAAAGATTTCCGCATCCGCAACCGAATCCCGGGAATCCGCCACTTTCATTATTTTTCATTTTCTCTTCCAAGAGAATAATTTCCCTTTTCCATTTTCTTTTCCTTTTCCTATTTTCTTTCTTTCCTTCCTCCACAATCCACAAGAATTCCAATTTCCCAAAATTCCATTTTCTCCCAAATTTCCAATAAACTCCACACACTTCCACCAACTTCCTCATTAAATGCCCTCTTTTTCTCTCTCTTCCATGGCCAGCCAAGTGTGGCTAGGAGAGACACCTCACCTCCCCACTTTACAAAAACCCCCCTCTCTTTTAATTATTTGCACCTCCTTCACAAAATCCAAAACCTATAAATACTTTTCCTTCTCCTTTCTTTATTCATTTTCACTTCATCTTTCTCTTTCTTCTCTTCACCAAAACCCTAACCTCCAACATCTCCTTCACCTCCACCACCTCCTCCGGCGCCTCCGGCCACCACGACTCCGGCGAGAGACCCCCGATCTCCGGCCACCACTTCTTCTCACCAACACCAACAACAAAACCTCCAACCTCCACTTTCTTCTTCATCATCAACTTCCATCACCACCACCATCACTCCATCATCAACCACTCCTTTTGGTGAGTATTCCTACTCATCAAGACTTGGCTAATTCCTAGTATACTTTTGTTTACAATTCATGTATACTTGTGCCATCAAAATCATATTTTTAGATCATCAAACACAACCATCACAAATCTGTTCTGTGTGCTGTTTCCAGTCGATTAGTCGACTTGACCTAGGGATTAGTCGACTACCTCATCTATTTGAAACGTAACCTTTTCTAGAACACAGTTTTAGTCGACTTAGTTTATTTATTAGTCGACTAGAAATCACTGTTAGTCGACTACCCATTTCATATAGTCGACTAACTTTTCCTGAACCAAAAATTAAATCTCTGTACCACAGTTTTAGTCGACTTAAGCCTAGACTATTAATCGACTTGGAATCATTGTTAGTCGACTACCCTTTCCATCTAGTCGACTAACTTTTCCTGAATCAAAACCCAACTTTCTGTAACTCAGTCTTAGTCGACTTAGAGTATCTGTTAGTCGACTTGAGATGACTATTAGTCGACTACTCCCTTGACCCTAGTCGACTAACTTTTCCTGAAACAGAATTCCAACTCTCTGGAACCTAGTTTTAGTCGACTATACCAGACTGTTAGTTGACTAACCCCTTTATTAGTCGACTACTCTTTCCACCTAGTCGACTAACTTTGGCTGTCTGTTATAGTTGATTTCTTTCTTGAATATGAACCATATCCTTGAGTCTTATATCATATATTGGTATTGCTTGACTTGTCTATTGACAAACATCATCTTCCCTTCTCTCTTTCTCTCTCCTCTTCACTCTACATATTTATATATCATATATTATGGCGCATCCCGAATTCCGTGGATTTCGGACCTTTCGGCGTTTCTGGTGATTCAGGCGAGTGTTCTCGCTCGCTACCCTCTTGCTCCCTATTTCATTGATTATGCAAATATTCTCGTTCTAGTCTCCATGTATTTTATTTCATGTTCTATATCTTTTACTGTTTTATACTATGCGTGGCCGACCCTTCGTGGTCGTTGTACTTTGGGTTACTTTTATGTTACCTTGCCATACCATTACCTCAGACTAGTCAGTTGCATGCTTTTATTTAACACATGTATATCACCTGACCATCTAGTGTGTTATCACCTGACCACCTGCCATGCTACTATTTGGCAAGACCCTTTAGTTATGCTATGACTTGCCCTGACTATTATCAATCTCTTGCCATGACTTAACCCGACTATTATCAATCCTTTGATATGCTTGGTTGTTTACTAAATATCATCACCCTGTCATGCTATCACTTGACACCCAGCATGATATACTTGACTTGTGATTATCACCTTTACGGGAACCTTACCTTATTATCCTGTATCATGATCAGTGGCTTGTATTCCTGCTTTGCATGCAGTGACCTGACTATATAGTACGTATGTACTCCTGATTCCTGATCATGTCCATTTCCTGTTATTCCCGTAAAGTGATAATTAAACTAATGAATCCTAAAAAGGACCAACTAGTATTGGGTCGGGGGAAACATGCGGATATCAATATGTGTTCGTGTTTACAGTGGCTTTTAGGAATGTTGTGCAACTACATGTTCCGGTCTGACCTGTGGGCCTCCAGGGGACCGAGGGGAGAGCTGGCTCCCTCATTACTGGTACCATCATGATAAGGGCATACATAAGTCCCTCCTGTTAGCCTTGCGGCTGGTTTCCGTTTCCATGCAACGGAACAATCCTGGGCCGTGGTCTCGGGTATGTACGGGACCCACTGTAAACATAGTTCGTTGATACCCCCGCTAGTTTCCAATAACAACCTTGTTTTACTCGGATATGGATCTATGTGCGTTGGGACGCTAGTTCACATAGCTAGATATCAGGGTAAGACGAGTAATAATAAAGTGTCATAATAACCGGCTCTTTAAGTTGTAAGTGGAGGTATGTGGAATGGGACGCATACTAAAGCCTGCAACTTAAACGGCTATGAATCTGTGTTGTGCCTTACTATATTTGCTTGTCCGGGATTTTACTTCGGATTTCCGGTTTTATGAGTATTATCGTATTATCTGCTCATATTCTGCTTTATCCATTGTATTCACTTGCCTCTTGTTCATTATCTTATCATGCCTGAGAACAGTCGGGTTGAATGGGCTTGGGTTATGGTGACATGAGATAAAGGTATATAGATGAGGGTTTCCTTGTTTGGATTATTCCTTCGATGTACTAGTCTCATGGAACCGTAATCTGAAGCCATACAATCAGATTGCTTGTCCTTGGCTTTACATGACATGTACTCACCCTTGCTCGCCACTTGGTTTTGCTTCACCACTTGCCTGGGGAGTATCATTTGATTCGCCTGGATCCTCATGTCCAGGTCTTGGAGCTTGGAGCGTGTAGATTCTCCCCCTTGCGGATCAGAGTAGCGCAGCGGTAGCGTGGATCCCCAGCCGATCATCCAGAGCTCCATCCTTCCAGGCCCCCTTGTGAGTCTCTCGAGTTTTTCTTTTAAACTCGTGAGTGCCTTTCATATTGTTCATACTTGTATATTTCCTTGTATTCTCGCATTTGCGCATATTAGTGATGTGATATTCATGTAATATTGGATCACTTCTGGTGATAACTCTGTGATTGTATTCATGTGTTGGAATGTATAATGCACCACTTACTTCCGTACTCTGATTCTTGTCTGTACTGATGCTTAGCGTATATACGGGAGGGTAGTTCTGACCTACGTATATACGTCGCAGTGACGTCCCCGTATCCGCCAGGATCGGGGCGTTACAGGATGGTATCAGAGCCTAGGCTCTTACTTCCTCAGTACGTCCAGATGGCAAATTAATGGTAAAGCAATTTGCAACTGGAATGCTTGAGTCTTGGTTATACATTCCAACTACAAGTGCAGAGTTATCTATTTCTTGGCCATCCTTCCTTTGATTCCTAATCCTTCCTACCCTTTCCCTGTTTTGGTTTTATGAAGCCTTTATGCCAACTTAAGATATGATTAGACTAGAGAGGTAGTGGCTGGTTCAGAATGAAGCTATTATGTGACCTCTTCGGCGAATTCTATGAAGCTTGGTATTCTCCAGATTGATCCTGATCTGGCTATCTTTCAGAAGTCAGCAGTCGGAATTCTCTACGGATATTCTTTCAGAGTGATTGGTGCCTGGTATTCGGGATTCTTAATTATCGGTCTTCTTTATTATTATGCTCAGGACTATCAGGATTTCCTTTATCTTCAGTATTCTGGCTTATTCTCAGAGGGATATCAAATATGCAGTACAACTGGAATTCTAAAGATTTATACAGCCGGAAGTGCGGAGGATGATTATTGTTCAGTCGACCTGAGAGCCCTACTTATAGTGCTTCATATCTTAATTGGTATAAATTCCACCCTTGACCTCTTTGTGTTCATTTTACCCCTTACCGAAATTGCGAGGACGCAATTTTTTGTAAGGTGGATGGAATGTAACACCCCGCTCCCGGAATACGTACTTAGTTGCGTATTCAGATTTTTGATCGTATTTTTTTTCGATTTACCTTCTGTACTTATTTTGTATTATGAATTGTTTATATGATTGTTTTGTCTTAAATTTGGATTCGTGGACTCGGAGTCAGCCCTAGTCTGAACCGAAGACCCGATCCTAATGTATTACTTGATTTGGTCTTTCCGGTAATTAGATTTGACCGATTTCAGTTTCAAATATTGTTTTCCTATATTTTTGATTTTATATGATTTTCTGGAATTTTCCTGAATTTAATTAAATATCTTCAAAACCGGTGTCGGCCAGTGCTGCTGATCGATTCCCGGATTTTTAGTTTACAAACGGTTTAGAATTTCTAAAAGTTCCTTTAGACATTATTCTTAAAATCATATTTTCTACCTAAAATACTTTTCTGAGGATTTTATGAATTTATGAAAATTCCACCGGAGTCGGTAGCTAGCTGATTCCGGGATTTTTAGTTTTAAAACTGTAAAGTATTTCTTAAAACGGATTTCACTATAATTCTTAGATTAATATTCTTGATTTTTGATAATTGTTTCGGGTCGTTCCGAGATACTTGAATTTCGGACGATTCCGGTATTTTCCCGAAAGATTTCCGCATCCGCAACCGAATCCCGGGAATCCGCCACTTTCATTATTTTTCATTTTCTCTTCCAAGAGAATAATTTCCCTTTTCCATTTTCTTTTCCTTTTCCTATTTTCTTTCTTTCCTTCCTCCACAATCCACAAGAATTCCAATTTCCCAAAATTCCATTTTCTCCCAAATTTTCAATAAACTCCACACACTTCCACCAACTTCCTCATTAAATGCCCTCTTTTTCTCTCTCTTCCATGGCCAGCCAAGTGTGGCTAGGAGAGACACCTCACCTCCCCACTTTACAAAACCCCCCTCTCTTTTAATTATTTGCACCTCCTTCACAAAATCCAAAACCTATAAATACTTTTCCTTCTCCTTTCTTTATTCATTTTCACTTCATCTTTCTCTTTCTTCTCTTCACCAAAACCCTAACCTCCAACATCTCCTTCACCTCCACCACCTCCTCCGGCGCCTCCGGCCACCACGACTCCGGCGAGAGACCCCCGATCTCCGGCCACCACTTCTTCTCACCAACACCAACAACAAAACCTCCAACCTCCACTTTCTTCTTCATCATCAACTTCCATCACCACCACCATCACTCCATCATCAACCACTCCTTTTGGTGAGTATTCCTACTCATCAAGACTTGGCTAATTCTAGTATACTTTTGTTTACAATTCATGTATACTTGTGCCATCAAAATCATATTTTTAGATCATCAAACACAACCATCACAAATCTGTTCTGTGTGCTGTTTCCAGTCGATTAGTCGACTTGACCTAGGATTAGTCGACTACCTCATCTATTTGAAACGTAACCTTTTCTAGAACACAGTTTTAGTCGACTTAGTTTATTTATTAGTCGACTAGAAATCACTGTTAGTCGACTACCCATTTCATATAGTCGACTAATTTTCCTGAACCAAAACTTAAATCTCTGTACCACAGTTTTAGTCGACTTAAGCCTAGACTATTAGTCGACTTGGAATCATTGTTAGTCGACTACCCTTTCCATCTAGTCGACTAACTTTTCCTGAATCAAAACCCAACTTTCTGTAACTCAGTCTTAGTCGACTTAGAGTATCTGTTAGTCGACTTGAGATGACTATTAGTCGACTACCCCTTGACCCTAGTCGACTAACTTTTCCTGAAACAGAATTCCAACTCTCTGGAACCCAGTTTTAGTCGACTATACCAGACTGTTAGTCGACTAACCCCTTTATTAGTCGACTACTCTTTCCACCTAGTCGACTAACTTTGGCTGTCTGTTATAGTTGATTTCTTTCTTGAATATGAACCATATCCTTGAGTCTTATATCATATATTGGTATTGCTTGACTTGTCTATTGACAAACATCATCTTCCCTTCTCTCTTTCTCTCTCCTCTTCACTCTACATATTTATATATCATATATTATGGCGCATCCCGAATTCCGTGGATTTCGGACCTTTCGGCGTTTCTGGTGATTCAGGCGAGTGTTCTCGCTCGCTACCCTCTTGCTCCCTATTTCATTGATTATGCAAATATTCTCATTCTAGTCTCCATGTATTTTATTTCATGTTCTATATCTTTTACTGTTTTATACTATGTGTGGCCGACCCTTCGTGGTCGTTGTACTTTGGGTTACTTTTATGTTACCTTGCCATACCATTACCTCAGACTAGTCAGTTGCATGCTTTTATTTAACACATGTATATCACCTGACCATCTAGTGTGTTATCACCTGACCACCTGCCATGCTACTATTTGGCAAGACCCTTTAGTTATGCTATGACTTGCCCTGACTATTATCAATCTCTTGCCATGACTTAACCCGACTATTATCAATCCTTTGATATGCTTGGTTGTTTACTAAATATCATCACCCTGTCATGCTATCACTTGACACCCAGCATGATATACTTGACTTGTGATTATCACCTTTACGGGAACCTTACCTTATTATCCTGTATCATGATCAGTGGCTTGTATTCCTGCTTTGCATGCAGTGACCTGACTATATAGTACGTATGTACTCCTGATTCCTGATCATGTCCATTTCCTGTTATTCCCGTAAAGTGATAATTAAACTAATGAATCCTAAAAGGACCAACTTGTATTGGGTCGGGGGAAACATGCGGATATCAATATGTGTTCGTGTTTACAGTGGCTTTTAGGAATGTTGTGCAACTACATGTTCCGGTCTGACCTGTGGGCCTCCAGGGGACCGAGGGGAGAGCTGGCTCCCTCATTACTGGTACCATCATGATAAGGGCATACATAAGTCCCTCCTGTTAGCCTTGCGGCTGGTTTCCGTTTCCATGCAACGGAACAATCCTGGGCCGTGGTCCCGGGTATGTACGGGACCCACTGTAAACATAGTTCGTTGATACCCCCGCTAGTTTCCAATAACAACCTTGTTTTACTCGGATATAGATCTATGTGCGTTGGGACGCTAGTTCACATAGCTAGATATCAGGGTAAGACGAGTAATAATAAAGTGTCATAATAACCGGCTCTTTAAGTTGTAAGTGGAGGTATGTGGAATGGGACGCATACTAAAGCCTGCAACTTAAACGGCTATGAATCTGTGTTGTGCCTTACTATATTTGCTTGTCCGGGATTTTACTTCGAATTTCCGGTTTTATGAGTATTATCGTATTATCTGCTCATATTCTGTTTTATCCATTGTATTCACTTGCCTCTTGTTCATTATCTTATCATGCCTGAGAACAGTCGGGTTGAATGGGCTTGGGTTATGGTGACATGAGATAAAGGTATATAGATGAGGGTTTCCTTATTTGGATTATTCCTTCGATGTACTAGTCTCATGGAACCGTAATCTGAAGCCATACAATCAGATTGCTTGTCCTTGGCTTTACATGACATGTACTCACCCTTGCTCGCCACTTGGTTTTGCTTCACCACTCGCCTGGGGAGTATCATTTGACTCCCCTGGATCCTCATGTCCAGGTCTTGGAGCTTGGAGCGTGTAGATTCTCCCCCTTGCGGATCAGAGTAGCGCAGCGGTAGCGTGGATCCCCAGCCGATCATCCAGAGCTCCATCCTTCCAGGCCCCTTGTGAGTCTCTCGAGTTTTTCTTTAAACTCGTGAGTGCCTTTCATACTGTTCATACTTGTATATTTCCTTGTATTCTCGCATTTGCGCATATTAGTGATGTGATATTCATGTAATATTGGATCACTTCTGGTGATAACTCTGTGATTGTATTCATGTGTTGGAATGTATAATGCACCACTTACTTCCGTACTCTGATTCTTGTCTGTACTGATGCTTAGCGTATATACGGGAGGGTAGTTCTGACCTACGTATATACGTCGCAGTGACGTCCCCGTATCCGCCAGGATCGGGGCGTTACAGATAGCCAAAGTCTTCAGGAGCCTCTATCTCAAGTGATTTTCATACCTAAAATCTTCTTGGCTTCTCCTAAATCTTTCATGTCAAATTTCTTCTTGAGCTGAGGTTTAAGCTTCTGAATATGTGTTTTGTTTCTCACAGCAATCAGTATATCATCCACATATAACAACAAATATATCGGATCAACACTCTGCTTGAAATAGACACAACTATCATACTCACATTAGTTGTATTTGGTCTTGATCAGAAAGAGTCGAACCTTTTGTACAACTGTCTGGGGACTGCTTAAATTCATAGATGGACTTTTTTAGAAGACACACCTTATTTTCTTTACCTTCCTGAATATAACTTTCAGATTGTTTCATGTTTATCTTTTCCTCCAGCTCACCGTGCAGAAACGCTGTTTTGACATCCATCTGCTTCAACTCTAGATCAAGCTGAACAACTATTGCCTATAACATTCGAATAGATGTATGCTTGACAACAGGAGAGAAAATCTCATTGTAATCAATACCCTCCTTTTGAGCATATCCTTTGGCAACTAACCTTACCTTATACTGCTCATTGTTGTTTGGCTCGGGAAACTGGAAAATACGCGTCGTAAAATTTTCTTGAATCAATGAAAATTACAAAGGATCAATACTCTGATTACAAGAGAGGGGAGATATTCAAGCTCAAATCTCCCCTTTGTTTAGTACTGGGTTCTTGATGTAGCGATGAAAAATTAATCTTGTTTTCCGTTGACCGAGTGAACGTCACGATCTCTTCGGAATCTTCTCTTTGGATCGCGGACGAATTAGCACATCTTCTGTCCAACAAAAATCTCAAAGAGACTTTAGACAAGAACAAACTTGTACGTAGCAAGTTGTTAGAAGAGTTGAGCGCTCTTTTTTGTCTTTCACAGTTAGGAACTCTGATTAAGATTCTATAAATCGACCGACCAAAAAGATAATCCCCCCTGCTCAATAACGAACTGAGCTATTTATAGGGGTCTTGAGGGTAAAACTGCCCCCTAAAAATACTCCATAATGGGGTTAACTTCCTCATAACATGGGCAGTAATTGACCCAGTAATGAGGGCAGTTATAACAGAGACGCAGGGTTCTTCTGTGGTTGAAACGCGGCTTTGAGTCTCGCGTTTAGCCATTAAGGTAATGCTTGAGCTTCACATCTGGTTGAAATGTGAGTTTCAAGTTCTGCGTCAAGTTCTATGTGAGACGCGGGCTTCGGGCTCTGCGTCTTGGCCATGGATGAAGTAGAGACGCGGGTTTCGACTCTCGCGTCTTGGTGCTGTAGTGATATTTAGACGCGCCTCGCGTCTTGGTGTTGTAGTGATGTTGAGACGCGGGTTTCGACCCTCACGTCTTAGTGCTGCGGCAGTGGCTATAATAAGCCTCGCGTCTGGAGTTTGGACTCTGATTTCTGATGACTTATCCTCAGTGATTTTTGGACAGTCTACAATTGTCCTTCTTGCGGAAGACCCATCTGCAACGTATTGCCTTGGAGTTCTTTAGAAGATCGACTAATGTCTATATTTGGTTTCTATCCAAAGACTCCATCTCTTACTCCATGGCTGTAATCCACTTTTCGTGGTCATCTGCCTCGATCGCTTCCCTATAACTGTCAGGTTCTTCTGTTTTTGTTACTAATTCATCCCATTCATACCTTGTTGGTGGCACCATAACTCTGACTGACCGTCTCAACGGTCTAGGTTACTCTTGAGTAGCCTCCTGATTGTCTCCATCTGAATCTGAGAAGTTCTCTTCTGGCCCTTCAAGCCTTTTAGGGTTATCTGAGAACTCGACTCCTTTTTCCTGAGTGTTCTGTCTGAAGTTTCACCTTGCACTTTATCCTCCGTCTTTGACTTTTCTCGCAACATTAAATTTTCGTCAAAGACCACATCTCTGCTAGTAAAGGCGCTCCTTTTCTCAAGATTCTAAAGTCTGAATCCTTGACTCCTTTAGTGAACCCGATGAAGTACACTTCTTAGACTTGGATTCCAGATTGTTCCTTTTCTGACTAACAACCAAAGTATATATACCGGGCAACCGAAAATCCGTAAGGTTTAATAGTCCACAGATACTTCTCGCCATATCTCCTCTGGGATCTGAAGATCAATAGCTGTTGATGGTGACATATTTACCAGATAACTCGCATGATTCACCGCCTCTACTCAAAATCCTTCTAACATGTCAACCTGTAATCTGATACTGCGGGCACACTCTGTAAGTGTCTAATTCATACGCTCTGCTACTCCGTTTTGTTCTGGTCGCCCTTGCTTGCTAAGTAGTCTTTGAATTCTTTGGAGGTGTACTCACCTTCATTATCGGACCTCAAGACTCACCTTTCGTCCCGTCTGATTTTTCACCAAAGTTTTTCACTCTTTGAACTTCTAAAATACTTTCGATTTCTACTTTAAGAAGTATACCCAAATTTTCTTGAAAAATCATCTATAAAAGTAACATAGTACCTAGCACATCCAATGGATGCTACTGGCGAAGGCCCCACACATCTGTGTGTATGAGATCAAGCAAGCCTTTGTCTTATGCTAAGATTTAGAGAAAACTACTCTATATTGCCTACTCATAATGAAAAATTTACAAAGATCAAGTTTGTAATATTTGATACCTAGTAGAGCACTCTTTTTGTGTAAAACTTGAAGACCTCGCTCGCTCATGTGTCCAAGACGCATGTGCCAAAGTCTTGTAGTATCTTCCTTCTCATTTGTTGCTGAAGTATCACCAATAATAAATTTCCTATCAACTTGTACAAGTTTGTTGTTCGTTCTCCTTTGAGAATCATCATGGAGCCTTTAGTAACTTGGTTGCTCCATCTGTACCAGAAAACTTGTACCCACAAAGCTCCTAACGAGAGAAGATTCTTCTTTAAATCCGAAACGTATCGACGTTCATGAGAGTTCGAACCTGTCCATCAAACATTCTCATACGGATGTTACCGATGGCAACAGTCTTACACATGGTGTAGTTTCTCATCAGGACAGAGCCTCCATCATAAGGCTTGTAAGTACTGAACCGCTCTCCTTTTTGGCACATGTGATATGTGCATCCCGATTCAAGTAACCAAGTATCTGAGTATTTATCTTTTCATGACTCAGCTGTTAGGACATCACATGAATCATCATCTGCTTCTTTGACAATCCCGGCTTGATCTGACTTTTTACTAGTATTAGCCCCATCAAAATCTTTGCCGCCTTTCCTATTTAGTATCTCCTTGTATTCATATAATTTTTCTTGATGTGCTCTAGTTTCTTGCAAAAGTAGCAAGAGAAACTGCTAGGAGCCTTTGGATCCCTTTTGGGTCCCCTACTCTTTGATCTTCCCCTCTGACCCTTGACAAACAATCATGAGGTCTCCTCCGTAGAATCTATTTTTTTCATCAGCTCGTTGTTCTGGAGCATCTGTCTGACATCTTCTAACTCTAAGGTCTCCTTATCATACATGATAGTGGTCGCCAAGTGGTCATAACTTGATGGAAGAGAAGAGAGTAACAGAAGAGCTTTGTCTTCTTCTTCTAGCTTAACCTCTAGAGCTAACAAGTCGCTTAAAATTCTATAAAAAGCATTGAGATGTTGTAGAATATGTGTACCTTCCTTCATTCGAAGGTTGTATAACTGCTTGCTTCTCTGAAGAGATTATTTGACAAACTCTTCGTCATGTACAAGCTCTCCAGCCTACACCAATGACCAACATTTGTCTCCTTATTCATCACGTTATAGAGGATCTCATCTGATAGGCACAGTATAATCGTCGCCTTTGCCCGAAAGTCAATGTCGTCCCACTCATCATCCTTCTTCGATGGCTTCTTCTCAAACCAAGCAAGATCTTGTGTGTTCCCTTCTTCACGAGTAACAAAGTTACTCGCTATCTTCCACAATAGGAAGTTTGACTGCCCGTCGAATTTCTCCACCTCGAACTTGGTTGTGTCGTGGTCGTCTTACTAGACATTGCTCTGATACCAATTATTGATGATCTATTACCGATCAAACAACGGAACACCAAGTCGAAGACTCGGCAGCGGAAACGGAAGTGTAGAAGATCTACCACTAGCAAGCAATCACCACACAATTAAGAAACACAAGATCTAACATGGTTCGATAATGTGCCTACGTCCACAAGGAGGAGGGGAGAGATATTTATTAAAGAAATATAAGAGTTAAATGAGATCTCTCTCACAACTTTCAATGGTAGAAATTCTAGAATTTCTCTTGAATTCTTGACACACCTTCAAAAGGCCAACCCTGAGGGGTTTATACAGGCATCGAGGATGATCCTAGTCTAACATGAACTCAAATCAGTACATCCCTAGAGAAATAAAAAAACCCGTATCCAAATCAAAATAAGAGACAGATCCGTATTAGAAAACTGCCAAAAACCTGATTCTTCTCCAATGAATATGAGGCATT
>JAVJIF010008914.1:0-133386 GCA_038442645.1 Agave tequilana | reverse complement strand
TTCACATAATTTCACTTCATTTCCCGAGTCAGTATTGGATCCATTTCATATCCATTGTGAAATTGAATCACCAATCTTTTATGATCACATAGAACTTGGCCAATTCCATACTTCTGAAATCCCATTGATAAATGGCAAGTTCTCCACATTTTATGAATTACATGAGGAATGTGATCTTGAACCCCAACTTTGTGATTCAATCCTTCTTCCTGATTCCATAAGACTCCGGTATCTTTTACCTCACTTTAATTCTTTCCGGAGTCAATCTTGGATCCTTTCACAATTCACAATGAAGTTGAATCATCCATCTTTGAGGATCATATTGAATTGCCCAATTCTACACTTCTGAAGATTCCATTGACATTTTGCAAGTTCTCCATCTTGTGGAATTGAACTCAATGAGAAAATGTGACCTTGATTTCTCGATCTCTTTACTTCTGAAACTGATTGTACAATTCTATCAGAAGATTTTGACTTAAGTTTTGAAGAATTGTTATGGCGATGAGCTGAATTCCTTAATATTGGAAGTAAAGAGATATCACCCATATTAGGTCACATCCCATTGTTGGACAATGATTGTGGACTTGAGTTTCATTTCTTGACTTGGATCCAATTTTTGAACTCACTTCGACTCCGCACCATCACTTGACTTAATTCACTTCCCTGAGTCGTGGTAGTCGTTCCTGTTCTTCCAGAGTCCAAGTCAACTACTCTATCATTTCATCTTCCATTCTGGACAAGGATCTTGATGAAAATGACTCTGAAATTATTAGGAAAATCTTGAAATTAGATGGGGTCATGTACATAATTAAAATAACACATGCATACATCATTTTAGTGGGTCATATTTCTGAGATTTCTGGTGGGTTCCTGAAAACCCAAAGAAAAGATGATTGGGCCATGTTTCGTGGACCAATCAGACCACCACCGGAACCACCACCTTAAGGTAATTTTTTCCTTCCCTCTTCATTTTTATTTCATGCATACATATATCATGATGCATTGAGGACAATGCATGAAAAAGTGTGGGGGAGGGTTTACTAACATAGAGTTTTTAGATTTTCTTTCTTTTACACTTCTTTTAAGAAAAAAAAAATAAAAAACTTTTTGAAATAAGAGACAAAGTTTTGTTCTATTTTTAAGAAAATTAAGATGTATCTTAGAGATTAAGAAAGCCTTAATTATGACATCTTAAGCCTAGTTGAAGTAATAGATCTTGTTTGAAAATTATAGGCTAAGTAAGTAAAATTGGTGAGATATTTTTATCTTGAATTTTTACCTTAGATAAATATGCACTTTACACTTACACATTTCTTGGGATGGAGACAAGACCAAAAATGCCATATAAATAAAAAAAAAAAAAGAGAAAAAAAATATATATATATATAATAAAAGATCACTTATTAAGCTGGATAACTATGCCTCAAGAAGCATGGTTACTCACGCCTAACGGTGATCTCACTTATTAAGCTGGATAATTATGCCTCAAGAAGCATGATTATTCACGCCTAACGGTGATAATAAATAATCCCCTTTAGTTTCGTGGCCTTTTCTACTCGAGACCTTAAACCCGAGGGATGTTTTCTCATCTGGTGCCCTAAGACCGTCTGGTTTGGGAGTCATCGGTTAAAGGCTCGTTACAAGGGTAGACTAGAAAGCCTAAACTAAGGAAAGAAAAAAGCATAAAAAAAAAAAGTATATATAATAAATAAATGGCTTGAAGGTTAGAGTTGAAATCCCAGAAATTTTCACGAGCACGGTGTGCATATTATCTAGGTTTTATGAAAGATAAAATATTCAATCCAATTTTGAATTCTTACCTTAATTAAAAGCAAGATCTTGCATGGATACTAAGTTTAAGGGAGAATGATTATAGGTGGACTTATGACCTAGGATCACTTATATTTTTGCAAAAATAGTTCGTAAACTTGTCTCTTATTCAAAATGCGTTTTCAAAATACTAACATTTGTCTTCTTTCTTTATGGATTTTGTGGGTGTAATCCGCTGAAAACCCTCAGGAGACAACACTCCTCCTCTAGGGTAACCTAGAGGTTTAACGGCTTGTTGCACATGCTCAGTGCAATCGCGTCACCTGCGAAAGTGGTGTATAAAATTGGTAGTTTAGATTTTCTTTCTTTGTTTTGCTCGGGACGAGCAAAAGAATAAGTGTGGGGGTGTGATTAGTATCCAATATTGCATATTTTACATCATAACTCCCATGCATATTACAAATAAATATGTGATTTTTACTCCTCGTTTTTACATATTTGCAGGTACACACTTAATGGAGAGATATCCAAATAATCACTTAATAACACTAATTAAGTGATTAATCAAGATTAAAGATAAAGCCAAATTCAAATCCAGATCCAGAGAAATCCGCGCAACAAACGAAGATTCTAGATATACCACGTGGCTAACAACCTTGTAACTAATCTCCACCAGAAAGTGTTAGCCACGGCCACAAAAGTGCCGCGACTTGCGGCGGATCCACCGCAAAATCCGGGCCGTTGGATCTCAGATTTTGCGCCAACAAACTAGGCTCTCGAAGGTTCTCATCCATGCTATAAATACTCCATGAAGACCTGCATACAAAAACGGAATGGAGAAGAGAGGAGATTAGTTTAGTTGTAATTTTCATGTATTTTTCTCTAGTTTTATTTCTTTAGATCCCTCTTCTTCTTCCCTAGAATTCAATGTAAAAGAGAGTGATTGTGAGGGAGAGAGCTTGTGTAATCAAGGGTGACACTTGAAGCAACAAGGATTGATCCATCCTCCTTCCTCTACTTGAAGCTTGGTTCTAGTTTTCTTGCATTCTTACTTGCTTTATTTCACTTCTTGCTTTAATTACTTGCAATTTACTTCCATGCTTTGTTTTACCTTTCTTATGGCTTGTTCTAGCTAATTCTTTCTCCATGTACTAGTTTACCACTAGATTTGCCATCTTAACTAACTCAAGTGTGATTGCTCTATTTCATCTTGCAAGTGTATGATCTTCTCTTCTCCGATGGTTAAACCACCGTCTTCCAAGTGAGAAAGCAATTAGGTCAACACGCTAGACGAACCCTTACGCCAATGGAGTGACAACATTAGGCACGCATTCGCTATCAAGAAGTCTAGTAAGTCTTGGCAAGCTAGCAAGGTAAGCTAGTCATGGTGTTCTTTCATTCAAGCTTCTTTAAGTTTTCTTTCTTTTTGTGAATACCACATCCACTTCTTGATTTTTTCCAACGATTTCCACCATGAACATAGCCATCCTTTCTTTTAGTTTCTTTTACATTTGATTCATTAAGTTTATAAACAAGAGAAGAACACTCGTTTGTTCACTTCACTACCACACGTTAAAGCTTCCATCGCGAGCTCTCCCTGAGATCCGACTCGGTATAGTCCTATACTATAGCGGAGACAAGAAAGGGTACATCAAATACATTTCTATACACATAATAAGTATACACCTTCTTCGTCTAATCAAAAAATGATGTGATTAGTATCCAATATTGCATATTTTACATCATAATTCCCATGCATATTACAAATAAATATGTGATTTTTACTCCTCTTCTCTACATATTTGCAGGTACACACTTAATGGAGAGATATCCAAAAATCACTTAATTAACACTAATTAAGTGATTAATCAAGATTAAAGATAAAGCCAAATTCAAATCCAGATCCAGAGAAATCCGCGCAACAAACGAAGATTCTAGATATACCACGTGGCTAACAACCTTGTAACTAATCTCCACCAGAAAGTTGTTAGCCAACGGCCACAAAAAGTGCCGCGACTTGCGGCGGATCCACCGCAAAATCTGGGCCGTTGGATCTCAGATTTTGCGCCAACAAACTAGGCTCTCGAAGGTTCTCATCCATGCTATAAATACTCCATGAAGACCTGCGTACAAAAACGGAATGGAGAAGAGAGGAGATTAGTTTAGTTTTTTTTGTATTTTCATGTATTTTTCTCTAGTTATTTCTTTAGATCCCTCTTCTTTCCCTAGAATTCAATGTAAAAGAGAGTGATTGTGAGGGAGAGAGCTTGTGTAATCAAGGGTGACACTTGAAGCAACAAGGATTGATCCATCCTCCTTCCTCTACTTGAAGCTTGATTCTAGTTTTCTTGCATTCTTACTTGCTTTATTTCACTTCTTGCTTTAATTACTTGCAATTTACTTCCATGCTTTGTTTTACCTTTCTTATGGCTTGTTCTAGCTAATTCTTTCTCCATGTACTAGTTTACCACTAGATTTGCCATCTTAACTAACTCAAGTGTGATTGCTCTATTTCATCTTGCAAGTGTATGATCTTCTCTTCTCCGATGGTTAAACCACCGTCTTCCAAGTGAGAAAGCAATTAGGTCAACACGCTAGACGAACCCTACGCCAATGGAGTGACAACATTAGGCACGCATTCGCTATCAAGAAGTCTAGTAAGTCTTGGCAAGCTAGCAAGGTAAGCTAGTCATGGTGTTCTTTCATTCAAGCTCTTAAGTTTTCTTTCTTTTTCTTGTGAATACCACATCCACTTCTTGATTTCTTTTCCAACGATTTCACCATGAACATAGCCATCCTTTCTTTTAGTTTCTTTTACATTTGATTCATTAAGTTTATAAACAAGAGAAGAACACTCGTTTGTTCACTTCACTACCACACGTTAAAGCTTCCATCGCGAGCTCTCCCTGAGATCCGACTCGGTATAGTCCTATACTATAGCGGAGACAAGAAAGGGTACATCAAATACATTTCTATACACATAATAAGTATACACCTTCTTCGTCTAATCAAAAAATTGATTGGACTAAGGAAGGTGTACTTATTATGAAGCAAATGTATTTGATGTACCCTTTCTTGTCTCCGCTATAGCATAGGGCTATACCGAGTCGAATCTCAGGGAGAGCTCGCGATGGAAGCTTTACGTGTGGTAGTGAAGTGAACAAACGAGTATTCTTCTCTTGCTTATAAACTTAGTGAATCAAGTGAAAAAGAAACTAAAGAAGATGGATATGTTCAGGTGAAAAGTCGTGGGAAAAGAAATCAAGAAGTGGATGTGGTATTCACAAGAAAAGGAAAGAAAACTTAAAGAAAGAATAGATCCATGACTAGCTTACCTTGCTAGCTTACCAAGACTTACTAGACTCCTTGATAGCGAATGCGTGCCTAATGTTGTCACTCCATTAGCGTAGGATTCGTCTAGCGTGTTGACCTAATTACTTTCTCACTTGCAAGACGGTGGTTTAACCGTCGGAGAAGAGAAGATCATACAACTTGCAAGATTAACAAAGGCAATCACCCATGAGTTAGTGAAGTGGCAAGACTAGTGGTAACCTAGTACATGGAGAAGGAATTAGTTACAACAAGCCATAAGAGAAATACAAGAAAGCATGAAGTAAAACAAAGCTTGAATTAAATTGCAAGAATTAAACAAAGCAAGTAATAAAGCAAGTAAACTAGAATCAAGCTCAAGTAGAGAAGTAGAGAATGGATCAATCCTTGTATAGCTCCAAGTGTCACTTCTTGATGATACAAGCTCTCTCTCTCTCTTACAACTCTCTCTTGCAATGAAATCTAGGGAGGAGAAGATCATAGAGAGCTAAAAAATCCTAAACAAAACCTAGCAAAATTACAAACTATTCACTAATCTCTCTCTCTTCTCTGATCAGTCTCAGCTCGCAGGTGAAGGTCCAGTATTTATAGCAGAAATGAGAAGCTTCGAGATCAAAGTTTGTTGCCACAAAATCCGGGGCTCAACGGCCAGGATCTTGCCGCGCCCACTTGCGTTCCCGCGGCCAGATCTGGGCCGTTGATCTGGATTTTTCTGTTGGAGTTTGTTGAGAGTTAGTTTGGCCACGTGGTGTATCCAGAATCTTCATTTGTTGCGAGGATCTCTCTGGATCTGGATTGAGATTTGGCTTTATCTTTAATCTTTTAATTAATCACCTTAATTATTGCTAATTAAGGTAATTAATGGCTAACTCTCCTTTAAGTATGTACCTGCAAATATGTAGAGAAGAGGAGTAAAAATCACATATTTATTTGTAATATGCATGGGAGTTATGATGTAAAATATGCACTTTGTGTATTAATCACACCCCACACTTATTCTTTGCTCGTCCCGAGCGAGCAAAACAAAGAAAAGAAAAGAAAATCTAAGCTACAAATTTTATTGCACCACTTCGCAGGTGACGCGATTGCACTGAGCATGTGCAACAAGCCGTTAAACCTCTAGGTTACCCTAGAGGAGGAGTGTTGTCTCCTGAGGTTTTCAGTGGATTACACCCACAAAATCCATAAAGAAAGAAGACAAATGTTAGTATTTTGAAAACGCATTTTGAATAAGAGACATGTTTACGAACTATTTTTGCAAAATATAAGTGATCCTAGGTCATAAGTCCACCTATAATCATTCTTTCTTAAACTAAGTCTCCATGCAAGATCTTGTCTTCAATTAAGGTAAGAATTCAAAATTGGATTGAATACTTTATCTTTCATAAAACCTAGATAGTATGCACACCGTGTAAGTGAAGATTTCTGGGATTTCAACTCCAACCATAAAGCCATTTATTTATTTATATATACTTTTTTTTATGCTTTTTTTCTTCCCTTAGTTTAGGCTTTCTAGTCTACCCTTGTAACGAGCCTTTAACCGATGACTCCCAAACCAGACGGTCTTAGGGCACCAGATGAGAAAACATCCCTCGGGTTTAAGGTCTCGAGTAGAAAAGGCCACGAAACTAAAGGGATTATTTATTATCACCGTTAGGCGTGAATGATCATGCTTCTTGAGGCACAATTATCCAGCTTAATAAGTGAGATCACCGTTAGGCGTGAGTAATCATGCTTCTTGAGGCACAATTATCCAGCTTAATAAGTGATGCTTTATTTATATTTATATATATATTTTTTTTTCTTTTTTTTTCATTTATTTATATGGCATTTTTGGTCTTTGTTTCCATCCCAAGAAATGTGTAAGTGTGAAGTGCATATTATCTAAGGCAAAAAATGTAAGATAAAAATATCTCCTCAATTTTACTTACTTAGCCTATAATTTTCAAACAAGATCTATTATTTCAACTAGGTTTAAGATGTCATAATTAAGGCTTTCTTAATCTCTAAGATACATCTTAATTTCTTAAAAATAGATCAAAATTTTGTCTCTTATTTCAAAAAGTTTTTATTTTTATTTTTATTTATTAAAAGAAGTGTAAAATAAAGAAAATCTAAAAACTCTAAAAGAAGTGTAAAAGAAATAAAATCTAAAAACTCTAAGTTAGTAAACCCTCCCCCACACTTATTTCATGCATTGTCCTCAATGCATCATGATATATGTATGCATGAAACAAAAATGAAGAGGGAAGGAAAAAATTACCTTAAGGTGGTGGTTCCGGTGGTGGTCTTATTGGTCCACGAAACATGGTCCAATCATCTTTTCTTTGGGTTTTCAGGAACCCACCAAAAATAGCAAAAATATGACCCACTAAAATGATGTATGCATGTGTTATTTTAATTATGTACATGACCCCATCTAATTTCAAGATTTTCCTAATAATTTCAGAGTCATTTTCATCAAGATCCTTGTCCCAGAATGGAAGATGAAATGATAGAGTAGTTGACTTGGACTCTGGAAGAACAGGAACGACTACCGACTCAGGGAAGTGAATTAAGTCAAGTGATGGTGCCGGAGTCGAAGTGAGTTCAAAAATGGATCCAAGTCAAGAAATGAAAACTCAAGTCCACAATCATTGTCCAACAATGGGATGTGACCTAATATGGGTGATATCTCTTTACTTCCAATATTAAGGAATTCAAGCTCATCGCCATACAATTCTTCAAACTTAAGTCAAAATCTTCTGATAGAATTGTACAATCAGTTTCAGAAGTAAAGAGATCGAGAAAATCAAGGTCACATTTCTCATTGAGTTCAATTCCACAAGATGGAGAACTTGCCAAAATGTCAATAGAATCTTCAAAAGTGTAGAATTGGGCAAGTTCAATATGATCCTCAAAGATGGATGATTCAACTTCATTGTGAATTGTGAAAGGATCCAAAATTGACTCCGGGAAAAGATTGATGTGAGGTAAAGATACCAGAGTCATTATGGAATAAGGAAAAAGAATTGAATCACTGAGTCTGGGTTCAAGATCACATTCCTCATGTAGTTCAATAAAATGTGGAGAACTTGCCAATTTATCAATGGAATTTTCAGAAGTGTAGAATTGGCCAAGTTCTATGTGATCATCATAAAAGATTGGTGATTCATTTTCACAAATGGAAGGAAATGGATCCAATTCTGACTTGGGAAATGGATTGAAATCAGGTAAGGATATGGAAGTCATGATTGAATCAGGAAGTAAATTGGAAATCATAAGTGGAAGTTCAGGATCAAAATCATGTTCCAGTTCAATTTCAGAAAAAGGAAAACTTGCCAAATTGTCAATTGGATCAGAAGTGTGGACAAGTTCATTTTTAGGAAATGAGAAACTTGCCAAAATGTCAACGGGATTTGAATTTTGGACAAGTTCAAGTTTAGGAAATGAAAAACTTGCCAATGTATCAATTGGATCTGAAGTTTGGACAAGTTCAGGTGAGTGTGCTGAAATTGAATCTGGATTTCCAAGATGACAAGAGTCTTGAGTCATATCAATAGAGTGTGGTATAACTGGATTAGTCAAATGTTGATAGGATAGAGTTTCCTCTTTCCTAAGAAGGTTATCCAATTGTTCTTTCACACTATTGATAGACTTGGCATGTGATTTTTGATATTGTAACATAGACTCTTGCAAGATGTCTATACTCTTTTCTAGAATTGATGTATCTTCAAATGATTGTTCTAGAATGGGAGTATAGGAATCTTGACTTTGGAAAGTTTGTGAATAGTGTGAGTCAAAAATGTGTGATGATGGAAGAGTGGACTCACACAAGAAATCTTTACTCGTTTCCATGACAAAGGTTGTTCATTAGGAAATGGTGGAACTGAGTAAGACTCTTGAAATACTGTGGAACTGGAGAGGGAAATGGTTCTGGAAGTGTTTGCTCAGCTCTCTGTAAATTAGCTTCTAAACTCCTTAATAAGTCAGATTTGTCTTCAAATAGAGGCTCAGAAAAAGGAGTGTATGACGTGGACTCGAGAAATGAATATTGTGAACAAGGTGAATATGATGGACAAGGATTTTGAAAATTTGACTCGGGGTAAGTGAATCCCCAATGACTCGATGAAGAGTTGAAATTATTTTAGACATTATAATCATTAGATGGGGTGTATGGGTCGTATTGATTCGGATAAGGCCAACCCGGTGTATGTGGTTGGTGTATATTATAAAACACCGGGTTGGAATTATCCGAATATGGAGTGTGTGTGACATATGGATGGAAAGAATTGTAATTGTAAGCCATATCACACAATCACAAACAAAAATCAAACAAACAAACAAACAAAAGAAAGAAAGAAAATTCTAACCTAAGTTAGGGTAGACTTAGACCTAGACGACTCCTAACAAATAGACCGTCCACGGGAGGTTTAGTGCAGACTCTAACCACAAGCTAATCAGCCAGGGAAGGGTAAGGTTGGTGGGAGGTTTTCCGTCCGGAGACGTTCCTTAATTAAGTAACCAGCAACCTTCGGGCTTTCGGTCCTCAACCCCTTTCCTAGACACCGATTTTGCAAGAGTTAAGTTCCAACACTTTTCCCCCTTAGGATAATCTCCTAAGTGAGTCCGAGATGTCCCTAGGGCCAACGTCTACTTTTTATTAATTTAGGCTTGGGTTAGTGAGTGCTTGGGTAAATGATTTTCGGGCTAAGGAAAGGGTAATGAACTCCCCACCTTATCTTATTTACGGGTATGCCCTTAGAATTGAATTGTGCAAGTGTACAAGAAATATAACAAGGATTCACTCTAGGCAAGAAAATCAAGCAAGAGTTTGTCCTAGTCTAAATGCAATGCAAACACGTACCTTGCCTCCAGCACTCTTCAACAGTAAAAGTAAAGAATTGAAGAGACACGTGCCTGAAATGCAAGTGTCTAAACAATTTTTAACAATTCAACCAACTTTTTACTGTTTTTTAATTAAGCAGGAGTAGGATGCAGAATACAGGAAATCAAGTATAACAGCAGATGTAATTTGCAGATCTGAAGCCCCTGCAGAAATTTTGTTAGGAGTGAACTCCTCTGTGCCGCGTTTCCACGGCAAATCTTGTGGATCCGCGGCACTTTGGAGGGATCCTGGGCTCTGCTTTCTTGAGCAGAGGCCCAGGTCCACTTGTATGTTACTGCAATGAATATTTTCCTGTTTTCTTCTCCTGTAACCTGCAACAGAGAAGAAGAATCGTTTAGTACTTCACTTTAAACCAAAAATAACGTCGCTCTCCCCGGCAACGGCGCCAAAAATTGATTAGACGAAGAAGGTGTATACTTATTATGTGTATAGAAATGTATTTGATGTACCCTTTCTTGTCTCCGCTATAGTATAGGACTATACCGAGTCGGATCTCAGGGAGAGCTCGCGATGGAAGCTTTAACGTGTGGTAGTGAAGTGAACAAACGAGTGTTCTTCTCTTGTTTATAAACTTAATGAATCAAATGTAAAAGAAACTAAAAGAAAGGATGTCTATGTTCATGGTGGAAATCGTTGGAAAAGAAATCAAGAAGTGGATGTGGTATTCACAAGAAAAAGAAAGAAAACTTAAAGAAGCTTGAATGAAAGAACACCATGACTAGCTTACCTTGCTAGCTTGCCAAGACTTACTAGACTTCTTGATAGCGAATGCGTGCCTAATGTTGTCACTCCATTGGCGTAGGGTTCGTCTAGCGTGTTGACCTAATTGCTTTCTCACTTGGAAGACGGTGGTTTAACCATTGGAGAAGAGAAGATCATACACTTGCAAGATGAAATAGAGCAATCACACTTGAGTTAGTTAAGATGGCAAATCTAGTGGTAAACTAGTACATGGAGAAAGAATTAGCTAGAACAAGCCATAAGAAAGGTAAAACAAAGCATGGAAGTAAATTGCAAGTAATTAAAGCAAGAAGTGAAATAAAGCAAGTAAGAATGCAAGAAAACTAGAACCAAGCTTCAAGTAGAGGAAGGAGGATGGATCAATCCTTGTTGCTTCAAGTGTCACCCTTGATTACACAAGCTCTCTCCCTCACAATCACTCTCTTTTACATTGAATTCTAGGGAAGAAGAAGAGGGATCTAAAGAAATAAAACTAGAGAAAAATACATGAAAATTACAACTAAACTAATCTCCTCTCTTCTCCATTCCGTTTTTGTACGCAGGTCTTCATGGAGTATTTATAGCATGGATGAGAACCTTCGAGAGCCTAGTTTGTTGGCGCAAAATCTGAGATCCAACGGCCCGGATTTTGCGGTGGATCCGCCGCAAGTCGCGGCACTTTTGTGGTCGTTGGCTAACAACTTTTCTGGTGGAGATTAGTTACAAGGTTGTTAGCCACGTGGTATATCTAGAATCTTCGTTTGTTGCGCGGATTTCTCTGGATCTGGATTTGAATTTGGCTTTATCTTTAATCTTGATTAATCACTTAATTAGTGTTAATTAAGTGATTATTTGGATATCTCTCCATTAAGTGTGTACCTGCAAATATGTAGAGAAGAGGAGTAAAAATCACATATTTATTTGTAATATGCATGGGAATTATGATGTAAAATATGCAATATTAGATACCAATCAGCAAACATGTGCATCAATCTTATTTCGCAAAACTTCATTTTTCTTTAAACAAACATTTAAATCATTTGAAATAGAAATAATTTTATTTTTCAAAGCAACATTCTCTTTTAAAACAACATCAACTTTTGAAGATAAAAACTCATTTTTCTTCAACACATCATCACAATCATTTTTTTCAAAAATTCATTTTCTTTTAGTGCAAGGTCTAATTGAGATCTCAATGAATCCCTTTCATTATAGACCTCAACCTTCTCTTGCAAAACATTGTTAAGTCTAGAATGCAAACTTTTATTTTCTTTTTCAAGGCCTAGACTTTTCTTTTTCAAAACTTTATATTTTTCAATTAATTTTTCACAAACAATAGATAGTTCTTCATTTAAAGCATGGGCATCAACATAATCATTTGAAGAACTAGTATCATCAAAAATATCTAGTTGAGTTTCCGATTGTACCTCAAGGGAGTCATTCCCTTGGATCATATAGCATTGTGAATCGGATTCTCCACTAGTCTCCTCTTCCGGTTGGATTGGCAATTGAAGCTTGGAGGTGGTGGTGGTTGTCAACATATTCCACACTGCAAATGCGGAATCAAAGTTAGAAGCAAGCAAAAGATATTCTTTAGGAAGTGTGCTTCTAATGGCCTTAAGGGCTTGTGCATTGGCCCCTATATGATTGCTATTACTAAGTAGGATTCCTTGGTAATGGCAAAATGAACCTTATATCGTAGGGTTTGTAGGTAAATGGACATTCTAGTCTTCCAAACAAGAATGTTGGAAGGGTCAAACATAGGTGGGGTCATGAAGTCTATGGGTCCAAACTATATGTGTGCAAACAAGTAAATGTGCAAATGCAAATGTAGATTAGCTAAATCAAGATCTCACTCTTAGGATGTTAAGCCTAAAGTATCAGGAGCGTAGGCTCTGATACTAATTGTAAATCACCTAGAGGGGGGTGAATAGGTGATAATGCTAATCTAGAAACTAAATGCGCTAAATGCGGAAACTTAAAACAAATTTGCAACACATTTAGTACAACACACAAGTGTAGCCGAATTCCCCGTGAAGGGCTCTGGACTAACTCCTCTTGATTCCCCTAGATATGGGTTGAGGTACTATATGAAGCTCTTGTGGTTAAGTACAAGTGAGGCACACACAAACAAGCCAAGCATATAAGGATGAATAATATGAAATAATGCAAGGCACAAATGCAAACAATAAGATATGAATGAATGAATGATGCTTTGCACAAATAAAGAGAGAGAGGGTTAAGAGGCAATGGATCAAACGCAAACACAAAAATATGTTCCGAGGTTCGAGCCCCTAGCTCTACGTCCCCGCCTTCACCGAGAAGGATTTCTAATCCACTATACTCCCACCGAGGGAACCTCCACTGAGGAGGATTTGTTACAACAAAGGGAGTACCGAACTCCTCTCTCAAACACCGCCTCACAACCGAGGGGTAGGCCCGTAGCCAAACAATAACCAACACCTCTACCGAAGAGGGTTTACAAACCAAACTCCACCTCTCACTAGAGGGAGCAACACAAGCCTCAATCTCTACCAAAGAGGGAGCAAACCAATCACCCGATCAACCTCTACCAAAGAGGGATACAACAAAAGTAAGGGTGTTTACAACAAGTGGTTTCTTTCAACCACAAACAATCTCTCTTTCCTCTTTTCCACAAAACAAAGATCCTAAATAGAATATGACAGAAGATATAGCTCAAGTGGATATCAAGGTGTTTTTGGAAAGCAAATAATAAAGAAAAACTACTTGGGAAATCTCTTATAGATGATAGAAATGAAAATCCAAACAATATCCCAAAAACTTATTTTTCTTTGATTTTCCAAAACCCTTGAAAAATAATAAAGATGAAATCTTTGAAGCTCTAAAATACTTTTTAAAACTTAAAAAACACTTCAGAAAAGTAGGAATTTTTGCTCTTTAAAATCTTAGTTAAAACCCCCAAGAAATGGGGTATATATAGGCCAAACCAGAAACTAGCCGTTAGGCTGATCTGTCAGCCTGACAGGCCTGCGGTCGGCCGGCCCGGCCGACCGCCAACGGTCAGAAATATGACTGTTGGGGCATTCGGTCGACCGCATGGCCGACCACCCAGATACAGAGAGCAAAGCTCTCTGGTCCGGTCGACCGGTCGGTCGGCCGGCCCACTGTGCTGCCAGACGTGCACAAGCCTGTGCACGTCGGTCGACCGCAAGGGTCGACCGGCCTTTGGTGCGGTCGACCCGTGCGGTCGACCGACCTGGCCTGTCAGCCACAGTCTGGGTCAGAAACTGGGTCAGAAAAACAGTTAAACATATTTCTAAAAATTCTTTTAAGTCTTGTAAAAATACCCAAAAATAGTTTTATCATTTTGTATTGATACATAAACATGTGATAAATATTTTAACTCAAATATCAAGCATATGAAACTATTTTTGTGTTTTAACATTTTTACCAAAAATCAAACATGTATTTTATCAAACTTTGATTTTTCAATACATGAATAGGAAAGTCAAATAAGTTTGTTTAAAAGTTAAGCATGCATATATAGAATGAAACTACTATACATAAACCAATTAAACTTGTTTTGATCAAACTATTCATGAAAACAAATATCGGTTAAACTAAAAACTGAAAAACTAATATCCAAACATAAAACTTGTGTGTGTTGTGCACTTGAGCATATCAACTATACTAAGCTTTACAAATGGATCTAAACACACTAAACACTAGGATACCTAAGTCTTCTTGATGATCTTCCATGACTCGATCCCAAACGTGATCCACCAAGTGCAAAGGTATGATCTTGATGCTCGGGCACGGGAATCACCAAGTGAAGGCTTCCAAACTCCTCTTTTTGAAGCAATCACCAACTAATATCTTACTTAATGATCTGAAACTAAAATCACAAGATTATTAGTAAACATAACTACATGAGTTAATCATCATCAAAACTAGAGAGAAAGGCCTCCGGGCCAACAGTACTTTGTCTCATTTATTGATGGTTCCTAGGCAGGTTTGGGTATATCCCATGAGACAAAGGGGTGAAGCCCTAGATGTGTTGATGAAGTGGAGAGAAAAAATGGAGAGGCACATAGGTAGGAAGATAAAGGAGCTTCATATTGGTAATATTGGAAGGACATGTACCAGTTCTTACGATTTGGTCAGAACACAGGTATTGCAACTCACTTCACAACAGGTACAGATGGGTTGGCTAAGGAAGTAGTCTGTCCCTTGCTGGAGGAGGTTCGGAGGTTGTTGTCTAATGCAGGATTAGACAGGTCGTTTTGGGCTGAGGCGACTGAGTATGCTAGCCATCTCATGAACAGATCGACTGCGATAGGAGGTAAAGCTCCATTGGATATTTTGTCTGGGGAAGCTGTTCAAGATCATTGGTTGCTGCGGGAGTTTGGAAGTCCGGCCTACTTCAGTGCCAAGAATGGCAAGTTGAATCCGCAAACAAAGAGGTTTGTCTATTTGGGCGTTAAAGGAAACAGCTACAGGTTGTGGGACCCCGAAGACAAGAAGATCGTGATGAGCAGGCATGTCACTTTAGGAGAGACTTCAGTGTTGAAGTCTACCGTCTCTCAGCAGGTGGAGAGGACGAAGACCAAGGAATGATCGCAGCGGGTGGAGATTGATGCTACTCCATCATCTCCAGTTGGTTCAGCATTAGAGGAGATTTTACCGGATGTGATAACGGGTGGAGATCATGAAACCAAAGTTGATGCTAAACAGGATGAAACATTGTTGAGGATGTCGACTTGTTTGCAGCTATTGGAACTAAGGTGAAACCACGCTTGTGGGGGAAAGAAGCATGAATCTCAAGCTTATGATCATGACAAGCTGAAGTTGAAGGCCGTTGTCCTCCATGATGGTCGGGAAGAGGTTCATATGACTCGGTCAGAGAGGTTCACTGCTGCAAATAGAGGTATCAGTGCTTGAGCTTGATGAAGCTCATCTAAATGAACTACAGTTGGCTTGATCCTTTGGGCAAAGGTACGTAGGCAGCCGTAAAGGCGCAGCCATTTGGTGATGCAACTCTTATGAAGCTATTTGGGTTCTCGAGAAGTTGTTTGGATCTTCACGTAGAGGTGGAGAGTTATGGTCGATGGAACTTCACGTAGAGGTGAAGTGTTATGGCAAGTTGAACTTCACGCAGAGGTGAAGAGTTATGACTGTTTGGAGCTTCACATAGAGGTGGAGAGGCTTCACGTAGAGGTGAAGCGTTGTGGCCAGTTGGACTTCACGTAGTGATGAGGTGTTGTTATCTCGATGAACAGGTGATCTTCCGGTGAGAAGATGTTGAGCTTGCATAAGGAGTGGTGTGCATCCAGTTGAAGCCGATGATGTTGGTGTGTGCTCTACGCAGACTTGGTTGGACCGTCAGTAGAAGACAGGAAGACTAGAAAGAGTTAGTCAGTTGGAGAGTCAGTGTTGGCTCGTGAGGAAGTCTTCGTGAGGTCGTGCAGTTGAGGAGTAGAACCCACAGTATGGTGATCGGCATGTATGGAAATTCTCCTAAGGTGAAGTGCAGGGAAGGCATGTGCGATGTTTTCCAGGGATAGCTGAGCTAAAGATTCCAAGCCGAGATCGTGTGTCGATTTCGTCCGGTGCGCGCAAGCCGAGATCGTGTGTCGATTTCACCGAGATCGTGTGTCGATTTCGCCAGGTGATAGACTGGGGTATAGGGGTGAGCAGAGTTCGGTTATAACCGAAATATCCGACCAAAAATCGAACCCGAACCCGAACCGAACCGAACCGCTCTAGTTCGGTTCGGTTTCGGTTTTGTGTTTCAAAAACCGAACTCGACCGAACCGAACCGAATCTCTTACCCTATATATCACCCCACTCATTTCAATTTAGTGAATCATATAGTTCATAACAAAAACTAGTGAAAACTTATCTCATTACTTCTAGCATTACCATCTTTTTTATGTTGAATATGTGAAAGTTATGTTAAGTACACCATCACAATTAAGAATAATATTTATATTAATATAGTTCTTTTTTTTCATTCTTGCCATTAAAAGTTAGTAATAATTATGTGAGTTTTGATATAAGAGCCCAAATATAGCGTAAAAGTTTTAGAATATGAAATTTTTAATTCACATTAAGGTTAGGGTCTTTACCTTATTTTTAATTTGGATATTGAATATTTGAGATTAGAATATTAAAGGATGATAATATAATAGTGATTAAAAAATGTAAGAAATGATGGAAAAATATTGGCCTAACCGAAAAAACTGAAAAACCGAACCGAACTTAGTCGGTTCGGTTCGGTTCGGTTACTAAGTCTAATCGGTTCGGTTCGGTTTTACAAAAATTAGCAAAAATCGAACCGAACCGACCGATGCTCACCCCTACTGGGGTACGTTGGAGATCGACTCAGATTTTAGGAAAAATCTTCGCCGAGGTGGAGAATTGTTGGAAAGAGAGAGTTTACTGATGGGAAGTTGATAAGGATCGTCGAGGGGTCGTCGAGTGATCGCCGAGGAAGTCGACGACGAAGACGAAGGGAAAAAGCAGCAGAAAATAAGCCAACAGCAGCAGGTGCAGGTTGGCCGGTTGACCGGCCCGGTCGACTAGCCCACAGTATCAGAAGCTCGGTCGACCGCCCGGTCGACCGACGTGCACAACGTGCACAAGTTAGAGCTCGGTCGACCGGTCGGTCGACCGACTGAAGTGACCCAACTCTCTGTTGGGCACCCGGTCGACCGCCCAGTCGACCGGTGGAAGGGTCGGCGACCGCCCGGTCAACCGACAAGCGGGCGCAGGCTGCGAGTGCAGATTTGGAAATTTGTTTGTATTTAATGGGTTGGCTATTTTCTAGGGTTTGTATCTTGTTGAAGATCCTTGAGAAGGAAAAGGCTGGAGCACTCTTGCATTCAAAGAGGCTGCTAGCCATTGTAATCTTCTTTCAAGTAAATTAATTTCTCTTCTGATTGCCCCGAGGACGTAGGCGTTGAGGCCGAACCTCGTTAAATTGGTTGTTTGCGTGTGTTCTTTCTCCGGTGATTGTTTTTGTGCTGGTTGTGATTGTTCTTCGTGCGTGGGAGATTCAAGGAGGGATCCTCTATCGGGTTGTTGTCGTAGGCACAACAGTAATGTGCCGTGCGGTACCGTGCCCAGTTAAGTCCAAGCCCAACCTATGTAAAAACACATTGGTTCAAGCACGTTGTAGAATATAGTATAGGGCGAGACTTATTAGCAAATGTATCAATCCACTAGATGCTAAGCCCACCGACGTGTCATATTAAGCCAGCTTATTCGTCTTTGAATCGTGCCGCCGCATCCGTACTGGAATTGAGCCTACTATTTTATATCTATTTGTAGACCTCACACATTTTGTGTCTAACAATTTCTAAAACAGTCAATTTTATAACTTGTACAAATTCATACATGAAAACTAATAAGATTAAATCTAACTTCTAATGTCATCAATGTAACTCGTTCTTAAAGGTGAATCAGTTAGCATTGGTGTTTTAGCGAGAGGGGATAGCGGTGGATTGGTAGAAAGAGAAAGTAGTTGTCGTTCGATAGATGAGATTTAGGGTTTCAATAGTGGAATTGAAAGACATCTAGTTAAATTATCAGAATCGGTATAAATGGCTAAAATGAGATCCGATATTATCAATGGTTGAGATCATTTTAATATAACTTAAATTAATGAGATGATTTAATTAAGAGCTGAAAACAATGATGCTAATTGATTGTGCCGGCCTAGTGGAGCTCCATTCATGTCTTTATTGGACCATGACATGTCTGGTTAAGGCGAGTTCAGACACGACCCAAACTATATGGGTCATAAAGTTTATAGTCCAGGCATGACCCAGAGCCCATCGTGCCGGGCCATTTAAGAAAATATTTCGTGCTAACCTATCGTGCCTTGGGCCGGCTCTTACACATTACCAACCCTAATTGTCGATGGGCTATTGGTCATGCGTGCAGGCACTAGTGGCTGCAAGTAGGACAGAAGTCGTTGGATCACAAATTGAGTCAAATTTGCTTGAATCAAAGGTCTCTTATGCACAGTGCATAAGCTAAAAGGGAGACATGGCATGCACTGAGGAAATGGAGTTGTTAACAGACATGTGATATATGTAATACATTGTATCTAAACATGTGTGTAGACATGTGATATATCTTATCTAGACATGTATACTTTCCTTATTTCATTATCCTCTTCTATATATATATATATATATATATATATATATATATATATATATATATATATATATATATATATATATATATATATATATATATATATTGATGGAATTGCTTTATGAATAATATACTGAAAATTTTCTTCTCCAAATTATCATGGTATCAGAACCTCCCAAAATTCTTTGCTGATCGAAGTTCTCTAAGTGTTCTTGAGCCTGCGTTGGGCCGTGTTCGCATAGCGCATGCCTATCGCATAGCGCATGCCTAGCTCAAGGCCATCTCTTTATCTTCCGCTATTATTAACCTTGACGACATCTTACTCCCGTGCCGCCCTCGGTTCTTGCCTTCACAGCCGCATTTGGTCCTCACCCTTCAGCGCGGAGGCTTCCTCCTCCGAGATCTCTCCAGCAATGACTTCACCATTCCCGCCATCAACGAGAGATGATCGATGAGCGATGATTTCACCATTCCCGTCATTGACGAGAGACGATCGAAGAGCGATGACTTCACCATTCTCGCCTTCGACGAGAGACGATCGACGAGCGATGACTTCACCATTCCCGTCGTCGATGAGAAATGATCAACGAGCGATGACTTCACCAATCCTACTATCGACGGTGTATTTTCAAACTCTCAGTGTTTGATCCACCATGAGTTTGAGGGGGAGTGTTAACAGACATATGATACATGTGATACATTTTATTTAGACATATATATAGATATATGATACATTGTATTTAGACATGCATACTTTCCTTATTTTATTCTTCACTTCTATATATATTGATGTAATTGCTTTATGAATAATATACTGAAATTTCTCCCTCTCTAAATTATCAAGAGCAAACCTAATACTACTACTAATAATAATAATAAACAGATAAGGAAAGAAAGAAATAAAAATAAACTTCTGGCTACTACTCTCGTTCATTTTAATATTAAAATGGACAACTCTCATTTTTTCCTAATTATATATGGAAGAAACATATTTCTTATTGTCCTCAAACAATATCCTCTCTCTATGCTTTAATTATTCCCAATTTTCTCTCCATGATTGGCCACAATGTAGATAGAAATTTCCAGAAAATAGTGAAAAAGAGACATCCGGATGACAGATTTTGGATCAAATCGAAATAAGATAAGAATAGGACTAATGAAGAAAAAGGAGTGTCAATGTGAGAGTCAGCTACTCTTACTAGAGATATGGCTAAGATGCCGAATTGACTAACGAAAGAAAAGGAATGTCAGAGGAGACTTTAGCAACTTCAATTAGAGATATGGCTAAGATGCCCAATTTCCCTTTATTCTCTTCATGCATGGCTATTGATAACCCTCTAAGAGACACGTTTGTAAAATTTTAGCAGTCTTTAAGAATCCATAGGACAAGATGGTGTCAAATAATGTCATGTGTACAAGATATAGTGGTCCTACTAGAAGAGCCAAGTAACTATATTCCCATAAACTTTTTGACCGATAAATACCTAATGAGCCCAATAGTAGAGATAACCTATAAAATATTTGAAGATTTTAAGAGAGACTTGCGAAGGTAAGAGAGTGTCTCCTCTTTATTGCATGGGGAGTTTGCATCTATGGCATCCATGGTTGACTCTCCCTCAAGTGCTTCCGACCGGCCTCCAAAGGCTTCCGGGTGCCCTTAGGGAGAGCCAACTATGTGTTGTATTCCTATTTACCGTGGAGTTGCATTCCTACAGTCTATGAATATCATCTCTTTTTATGAAGTTTTTGTCTCAATTAATGTTTAGTTCCGAGCAACACCTTTGTTATCTCGTATATTTCAGTTCTTTGATATTTTACCTAGTTCTTCGTTATATTTTAACAAAAATTTGTTAGATCTAATATTATTTCATACACGATCTACACATATGTTGTAAGCCACTTTATCAAGACCAATACGAAGGAGGGTTTGGCATACCTGATTCCATCACGAAACAGATGCCGAAGGTTACACAATCTCGAGGATGACGGAGTTGAGAGAGAGGATTCTTCTCTCCAGCCACCAAGTTCTCTTCTTGATCCTTAGAGGAAATGAGAGGCCTCCAAGAGAGATTAGTCATTGTGGTGGAGAGGGAACCCTACCCATGATATATATAGCATCATGTAATCTTAATTCAACTTATCATAGATCTAGGTCCTTTATTGATAACATAAGTTCCACATGTGTAGATGAATCTCACATCTTAATTTAAATACACTCATGGTTAAGTGTAATTGAAATGTGTTTAGACCCAAACTATTTAGGCTTGATCAATTCTTTATTGGGTCAAACAACGTAGGTTAAAGTGGGTGGGTGCAAATATCTAATTGACTTAATTAGGCCCAAATAAAATTAGACTAAACATAGTAAGTCTAACAATCTCCCACTTTGGCCAAGCAAGTCGTACTGAATAGATATTATGCATAACTTTATGACGTGCCAACAAATTACATTTCAAAATAATCTGGTCCATTAAGTGTCCTGTCACCAAACATGGCGGTCATTACCTTTGTATAATCGAGATATCAAGATAGGACCTTTAACATCACAAGTTTTAGAACTCTTAACGACATAAATCAAATATAGACGTATGGCACGGAAATGTCCTCTGATCAAATAAGATACAATTCTAATTGGTTTTCACTTTATGACTCCAACGAGTCTAACTTTATGATTCCAACGAGTCTTACTTTATGACTCCAACGAGTTCAACTTCTAACAAACTCAAATACGTAAATTAAAATCAAAAAAATTTAAAGAAAGCAGTTATTACATCATTATCGAGAATGCACTTAGAAATGATGTTTGTTATATAAAATTATCAACTCCCACTAAACCAGGATATCATCATGACTAACCATCCCCATTGAGCAATGTGCTCTAAGAAGACTTTAAGTGAAAGTCCTTTAATGAGTGAATCTGTAATATTAAGAATAATACTAACACTATCAAAAGACACAATATGATTCTAAACTTTATCATTGATGACAAGAAATTTGATGTCGATATACTTCGACTTTGCTGAACTCTTAGCATTATTGCAGTAGAGCTCTATAGCGCTCATTGTCACAGTGTAGCTGTAATGCCCTCTCGACTAAATCTACCATCTTCCTGCAATCAGAAAAATGTAACCTGAAGTGGACTTTCTTTTGTTGATACATCCAGCTTAATCTGAATCTGTGCATCCGATCAACTGCAACTGATCAGATTTTATGTAGTATTCTATAGATATCGCATTACCTTCTTAGCAATTTCCAAGTGATCAATCCCAAAATTGATCAAGTATCTGCCAAGTTTCTCAACGGTATATGCTATGTCTAGACGGGTACAAACTTGAGTATACATCAGATTTTCAACCTCCGATGCATATGGAATGTCTTTCATTTTCTCTTTCTGTAGATTGTTCTTAGGATATTGGAGTAGACTCAACTTATCTCCCTTAGTGACAGGTGTATCACCCGAAGAACAATTCTTCATGCCATATCTTTTTAGCACCTTATCGATATAAGTTTTTTGTGATAAACCTAATATTCTACTTGTCCTGTCACGTTGAATCTGGATGACTATCATAAAAGAAGCATCTTCAAGATCTTTCATCTCAAAATTCTTTGAGAGAAAACTCTTGGTCGCAAGTAGAAGATCTATATCATTACTTGCTAATAGAATGTCATCCACATATAACACAAAAAATATAAATCTGCTCCCTTTAAATTTGTGATAAATACATTAATCAACTATATTTTCCTTAAAATTAAAATTAGATATTGCTTGATCAAAATTCAAATACCATTGACGAGATGCTTACTTTAAAACATAAATGAATTTCTTTAATCTGCAAACCAGATATTGTAAACTTTTAACTTCAAAACTATCTGGTTGCACTATATAAATTTTTTCCTTAATGTCACTATTAAGAAAGGTTGTCTTAACATCCATTTGGTGTAACTCCAAGTCAACATGAGCCTCCAGTGCTATGATAATCCTAAAATAATTCTTAAAAAATCAAGAAGAAAGTCTCCTTATAGTCAATGCCTTCTCTTTAAGGGAATCTCTTTGCGACAAGACGTGCCTTATATTTTTCGACATTATCTTTTGAATCCCACTTGGTTTTGAATACCTATATACAACCAATCAATTTTTTACCTTTAGGCAACTCTACTAAATCTCAAACATCATTATCATTCATGAATTTTAACTTATCATTCATGGCGTTTGATCATTTAATGGAGTGAATACTGAGTTTAGCCTCATTCAAGGATGTGGGTCATCTTCTAACCCTATATCAAACTCATGCTCTTAGAGATAAACTATATAGTCATTTGCAATGGCTGATCTCTTCTCTAGTTGATCTCCTAGGAACTTGTGGTTGAGAAATTTCAGGTTCTACCTCATCAACAGGATCTACTTCAGGATGAACTATATTTGTATCTTATAAGGGTACAACTGTATTTTCATGCTAGTGTAGAACAACTACTTCATTATTTAGAACAATTGTCATGGGTATAACAATTGTTCTTCCTCAAATGTGAAATTCTTATGTAGTTGGCTCTCACTGTTCTGAATTTTCTCAATAAATTTAACATTATCCATCTCTATTATTTTCTTAGTGGAGGGACAGTAAAACCTAAAGTCTCTGTACCTCTCAGAATACCCTACGAAGAAACAGCTAACGGTCCTTGAGTCCAACTTCTTTTCATGTGGTATATATGGCCGAGCTTCCGTTGGACAACCCCAAACATGAAGATGCCGAATGCTGAGAGATTTCTTAGTCCATAATTCATATGGAATTTTAAATACTATTTTGTTAGGTACTCTATTAATGTGGTAGACTACCGTCTTTGAGGTTTCACTCCATAATGACTCTGGTAGAGTAGTGTGAGTTATTATACTCCTAATTATGCTCTTTAGTGTGCAGTTTCATCTCTCAACACGCCATTTTGATGAGGTGTCCCTTACAAGTGTACTGGTTACAATACCACACTCTTCTAGAAAATTGAAAAAAATCCTGGATATCTAGCTGATCCGTTGTATCTGTTATAGTACTCACCATCATAGTCAGATCTAACGACTTTGATCTTTCTATTCTGTTGATTTTCAACTTTAGCTTTATAAAGTTTAAACATGTCAAGTGAATGGGATTTCTCATGAATCAAGTATAGGTACCCATAATGAGAGTAATGGTCTGTAAAAGTGATGAAATATTTGCGGCCATTCCAATAAGTTAGAGGGAATGGACCACAAATGTCTGTGTACACCAAATCCAAGACGCCTGAACTCCGTCTAACACCAAACTTCCTAATGATTCTTTAATTAATGTTCATTTAATGCCTAAGGCTATTCACATATAAAGATTCAGGATATGAAGCATGAAGTTTCAATTTATATAACCATCAATCAGAATTCTAGTACTAACAACTTTAGGTTTGAAAAGTAGACTAAGTATTTCATTACCAAGAGTGACAGTAAAAATAGATCTATCTAACAATGAAATGAAAATACGATTCCGCCTAAAAAGACAGTACATATAAAGTCTCATCCAAATTTAAAACAAAAAATCAGAATCTAATTTAAGCCTACAAACTCCAACAGCTTCAACTGCAACTTTATTTCATCACCCATGTATACGTATCACTCAGCTGGGTTGGGCCTCCTTTGGGTTTGGAAGTTCCGCATTGAATCGCTTATGTGAATTATCTATCCACCATATATGAAGTGGAACTAAAGCTAAATTAATTTTAGAACAAATATAAATATGAGATATACCCGCTAAATAGCCATTTCTGGTACTCTATGCAATCCTGCTTAAGGTGGCTTACTTTCTTGCAAAAGAAGCATGCAATGACCTTAGGCTTCTTATCCTGCACTTTTGCCACTTAGGATCCGCTACTGAGGTGGTGTTTATATTCCTCCCTTTAGTTTCACTTTTTCTTTTCCTATTAAAGTATTACCCTGGATGCTAAGTGAGCATTTTTAGTCTTTTCTTATTTCAATCTCTTTTCTTTTCGGACACAGTGACTAATGAGCTCAGTGAGACTTCACTTTTTCCTTTGAGTATTATAAATAATTTGAAAAGGGTTATATTTTGTAAGAAAAAAAATTAGAATGAAGTGCACTAGAATCTCTTCAGAGAGTTCTAATTTCAGTGCCTTTAGTTTAGAAATAAGATTGGATATTTTCATTATATACTCCCTTAAGTTTTCTTTACCGTTGTAGTGCATATTTATCAGCTTTTTAAGATGGTGCTATCTTCAAATTATCTGATTTAATAAACCAGTCAGCTACTTCAGCTGAAAAACTTAGCACTGACTTTATCAGGCAAAGAAACCCTAATAGTTATACAAGTGTGTGCTTTATGATCATTAGGCACATCCTGTTGGAGCTCTCCCACTTATCATAATTGACATTTTCTTTAACTGAACTTTTGTTAATAATAGTTGTTAGTAATAGTAGGGGTCCATCAGTCTTTAAGGTGTAGTCTAGGTCCATGAATTCAAGAACGATATTTTATATGGTCTTACCACTTCTTAAAGTTTGTACCATTCAATTTAGACTACATAAGCGTACAATTTCTCATCAATTTAATATAAACATTGCATTTAATAAAATTCTACTATAATAGCAATAAAAATTAAATTTTAGAAAATGCAACCAGTTTAACCGATAGAGCTGCCGGCCAAACTTTCAGAACAAGTTGTGTCTCTTTATGCCAACACTGTACTTGACGATATAGATAAGGGTGAGCATCGGTCAGTTCGGTTCGATTTTTGCTAATTTTTACAAAATCGAACCGAACCGATTAGACTTAGCAACCGAACCGAACCGAACCGACTCAGTTCGGTTCGTTTTTCGATTTTTTCGGTTAGGCCAATATTTTTTCATCATTTCTTACATTTTTTTAATCACCATTATATTATCATTCTTTAATATTCTAATCTCAAATATTCAATACCCAAATTAGAAATAAGAAAAAGACCCTAACCTTAATGTGAATTAAAATTTCATATTCTAAAACTTTTACGCTATATTTGGGCTCCTATATCAAAACTCACATAATTATTACTAACTTTTAATGGCAAGAATGAAAAAAAAAAGAACTATATTAATATAAATATTATTCTTAATTGTGATGGTGTACTTAACATAACTTTCATATATTCAACAAAAAAAAGATGGTATTGTTAGAAGTAATGAGATAAGTTTTCACCAGTTTTTTTTATGAACTATATGATTCACTAAATTGAATTTGGGTGGGGCGATATGTAGGGTGAGAGATTCGGTTCGGTTTGGTCGAGTTCGGTTTTTGAAACACAAAACCGAAACCGAACCGAACTAGAGCGGTTCGGTTCAGTTTGGGTTCGGGTTTCGGTTTTTGGTCGGTTATTTCGGTTATAACCGAACTCTGCTCACCCCTAAATATAGATACCGTAAAGTTTAGATCCTATGTAAGAGAACAACCTTCCTTTTCTGTCCTTTAGATTGGTCCTAAAGTTTAAGGCATCTATGTCAACCATATAATATTTGTAATAACCCAGTCATAATGACAACCTTTCTTTGGGCCGATTGTCACACGCATAGGCCACACGAATCTACGCATCTGTATTCTTGCTCCGCCTTGGATTAGTTGATGGGGGTAATGCAATATGGGCCTATAATGTGACAATCTTCCTTTGGACCGATTACCACACACCAAGGTTCTCCCACTTGCATTACTCACATCAAATATCTGACACCGTATATAATTCGGCCAAACAATAATCTTTCTTTGGAACAGCTATTGTCCACATGAACTATATACGCAATTAAATAAGCTCTTTTATAAAATTTTTTAACTTGAACATGTATATATCTTTATCTATGTGTTATCAACTGTAGTAAACATCAATATTCATCATGCTAAAATAATATAAGCAATGTAATAAATATTGATGAAGCGGAAACATGTAAGGATACATATTATTATGATAAACAAACACTTAAATGTCTTCTTTATATCAACTAACTACTATTTTATCATATATAGTGCTCGTTAAAAGCTTCGAAATGGTTGTTTACACACCCAAAATAGAGGTTGGATGAGCCCGCAACGGTTAATCGAAGTTTCTATTGAAAAAACCGGTCTGTATTGCTTATCGAGTCAGGATCAGACCCAACCTGCAATGGTTAACTTATAGGTTTTCTTCTCAATGGGTCGGGTTTAATAAACTGAATAAAACCCAATTAGCTTAATGTGAGATTCATTGGGATAGGTCCTTTATTTGATTAGAACTCCACCCCAAAATATCCTTAATAGAGTAAAATTCTATCTCAATTTTAAAACCCAAATCCATCTCAACAATCCCAATTAAAATTTAATATGATATTAATTAGCAATAAGTTTCCTTACTAGAGTAAAATTCTATCTCTAAATTTTCTAATTTTAATTAATCTCATAATCCCACTTGATTAGGAAACCCAAAATAATTAATAAAATTTTTTTTTATGCGTTTTGCCACGTAGCGCCGGCCCATAATGGTCGGCAGCTGCTGCACGCCCGCTGGAGGAGGGGGCCCACACCGGCCCCTGTATGCGCAGGGGCCATAGTGTCTGCATGCACTATGGCTCAGCATGCAACGCATTGCATGCGCCTGCATGCAACGCATGCAGGGCATGCTGTATGCAGGCGCATGTATCATTTGCAGTTTTTTTTAAAATTTCAGAAAATATTTCTGAAATAATAACACAAAGAAAAAAATCTGAAAAATATATACATAATTCAATTTAATTATCTCAATTTAATTCAATTATTTGAGACACAAAAAATAATTCTTTATTGAATTAAATAAAGAGATCAATTGTAAGTTTAATAGATCGAGATCAAAAAAAATTCTGTAAATGTCGATATCCAATAAAGAGGATGCTCTGATATTAATTGTTAGATCTAATTTTACTCCATATAAGATCTACATATATACTGTAAGTCTCTTTATCAAGATCAAAGGGAAGGAGGACTTGGCATACCTGATTCCATCATGAAAGGGATGCCGAACCTTGCACGATCTCGAAGACGCCGAAGTTGAGAGAGGATTCTTCTCTCTAACCACCAAGTTCTCTTATTGACTTTAGAGGAGATGAGAGGCCTTCAAGAGAGAGATTAGGTCATTGTGGTGGAATGAAAACCCTACCCAAGGAATTAGTTCACTGATCGTAGATGTAGGCCATTGATTGATAACATGAGTTTCACATGTGTAGATGAGTCCCACATCTTAATTTAAATAAACTCATGACTAAGCGTAATTGAAACGTGCCTAAATCCAAACTATTTAGACTTGATCAATTCTTTATAGGGTCAAACAACATAGGTTAAAATGAGCCAGTTCAAATATCCAATTGACTTGATTAGGCTCAAATTAAATTAGACTTTAAAACATAATAAGTTAACAAAATCTACTCCTCTCTTTCTATGTTTGAGAGAGGGTGTTAAAAAATAATATTAGGATTAGAATATAGCATCATTAATAATAATATACAATTCAATTTTTTCAACTGATTTAATAATAAACTTATTTAACTATCAAATAACCTAAGGTATGATTAAATAGAAAAAAGAGGGTTTTTTTAATATTATTATCATTTTATTTTAAGCAAGATGAGAGCAGTGAGATCTCTCTATCAAGCAAAAGACAGAAAAAAGGGAATATGGAGTTGTTGGAATAGCAAAAATCCTCAAATCATTGCTTCATATCTTAGGTTATTTGAAAATAATTTCCTAATACAACTGCATTTTCACTCAAAAAAAGAAAACATTATTCCAAAATGATACATATTTCAAAGTCCAATTGACCATAGTTATTGTTTTATTTGAACATCAAGTATTTCAAGATTTCTTAATTATTAGTCAATCGTCTTACGTTTACTTTGGGTTTTAATTTTTGTATAGTGAAGAGGGGTCTCCTTGAGGTCTGCACTTTCCTAACTTTTTCCTGTGCCAACTTTTCTTTATACTCAAAGACCTCTATCCATATTAGTCCACAAACTTTACCACATTTAATAAATTTTTTGAGAGAATAAGGGGGGCATAAAGATTTATATTATTGAAAAAAAAGTAATAAATATTCTTACTCAACAAATTTTCCTAGAAATCTTATATAGACATTGCAGTGATAATGTGACATGAATTATCTCAAGCTACATGAGAGCCTAAAAGAAATTTGGGATGATCATTACTTCAGCATCGAGGATTTCAATCGATTAAGAAACTAAACAACACTTATCTCAAAAAAAAAAAACAACAAAAAAAGAGAAGCCTAGCTAATTGTATTGATTTGTCTAGTAAAATTAACCACTGAAGAGATGGAAGAAAGCATCATATCTGATTGTTTCTTTTTTGGAACTCCAATATCCTATTCTATTTCAGATTTTGCAATGTACTAATCTCATCTAAAGTTTAAAATATCCTCTAAAAGAAGAAAATTTTAATGAAGTCTTGGATCTGATTATGTTTAGAGGTAAATTCTGTTGGAATTGAAGAATATAAATGCGAATCTTTGAGTTGAATTATGGCGAGATCTGTTGACCGAATCAATTGGATGATGGTTGGAGTGTGTTCTCCTTCCATTGGGGATGAACGTGGTATATTCACATGTTCAATTCTGACTTCGAATGAATGAGATATTCAAGTCTAAAGATTGCCTAATTCAAAGCCTTAATGAGACTAAACTGTTGGAATGCCAACAGTTGCGACTGTTGGACTGCCAACAGTTGTGACTGTTGGGTGCGTCAGTTGGGCAGCCAACAGTTGTGACTGTTGGGTCGAAAGGTTGCAACCTTTCGTTGGGTTCAGACCCGTTGGCCCCTCCTGGAGCGCTATAAATAGCGCTCCAATTTCTCATTCTAAACACACCAACAACAAAGGAAATCTCTCTCTCTCTCTCTCTCTCTCTCTCTGAATTCAGAACTGGAAGTGAAGTTCTTCTTCGTTCAGAACTGGAAGTGAAGTTCTTCGTTCAGAACTGTAAGTGAAGTTCTTCTTCGTTCAGAACTGGAAGTGAAGTTCTTCGTTCAGAACTGGAAGTGAAGTTCTTCTTCATTCAGAACTGTAAGTGAAGTTCTTCTTCGTTCAGAACTGGAAGTGAAGTTCTTCGTTCAGAACTATAAGTGAAGTTCTTCTTCGTTCAGAACTGGAAGTGAAGTTCTTCGTTCAGAACTATAAGTGAAGTTCTTCTTCGTTTAGAACTGGAAGTGAAGTTCTTCTTCGTTCAGAACTGGAAGTGAAGTTCTTCATTCTGAACTGGGCAGTGAAGTTCTGAAGTAACTTCCAACGAGAAGTGGGAGAGTCAGTTTCCGAAGTGACTTCCAAAAGAGATTCTGCATAAATTCATTCTGAAAGAGGGCTCAGAAAATTCAACAGATTCTTTTAATAGAATTGTTGTCTGAATCTGGGACTTCTGAAGAAGAATATTCTTCAACCTTCCTTCTTCCTCTACAGTGGGTGCTCCTCCAAAGTAAAGGCAAATATTCATCCGAAATTTGTCCTTGTACTGCTGCTTCAACGATCCTGTGGAAGGTACTGGTTGACTACGGTTCGACCGTACGGTGATTTGGTAGTGCTATCCAAATACCGTGAAGGAGTGTTGTATCTTGGGAGACCAGCGTCCATTATCCCGTTAGCACCGGTGCGGGGGACGTAATTGTCTTAAGGAGATTCGCTCTAAGCGTACCTCACTCCAAATACTGTATAAGTGGATTAAGTCCTTTATACAGGGGATATACTTTACAGTATATCGAGACTGACTTAGATTCAGTCTAATTGGTGCTTTAACCAAGGAAGGAAATTGAAAGGTGGTTCTTAAATTAAGGAACGTTCTATTGAACGGAAAACCTCCCACCTGATATTTGCCGACCTGGTCAATTAGATTGTTGATATCTCAGTGATCTTGATTAGTTGTCAGATTGATTCTTGTTAAGCAGAATACCAACAATCTTAAGACAATTATGATTGAAGTTTCTTACTTCTGTTCTGCTTGAACTTGCAGAAAAATGTCTGAGACTAATCAAGATAGTTCAAGCAAGGCACCAAACATGCAAGCTTTGATGCCAACTCCACTTCCTAACCCGAAGCCGGAGAAGCCAGGAAAATTTGATGGCACAGAATTCAAGAGGTGGCAACAGAAGATGCTCTTCTACTTGACCACTCTTCATCTGGCCAAATTTCTGCAGGAGGATCCACCAGAACCCGGAACTGATCGGGACTCAGTCCTTGCAGTCGATGCTTGGATACAAGGTGACTTCCTTTGCCGAAATTATGTTTTAAATGGACTGGATGACTCTCTTTACAATGTCTACAGTCCTATCACAACGGCAAAGAAGTTATGGGGCAGTCTTGACAAGAAGTACAAGACTGAGGATGCTGGTACCAAGAAGTTCGTCGTAGGACGATTTCTGGAGTACAAAATGGTGGACAGCAAGACTGTAATCAGTCAGGTGCAAGAGTTCCAACTTATCTTGCACGAGATAGAAGCTGAAGGTATGATCCTACCTGAAACGTTTCAGGTTGTTACTATCGTGGAGAAACTCCCACATGCGTGGAGAGATTTCAAGAACTACCTGAAGCACAAGAGAAAGGAGTTGAAGTTGGAAGATCTCATTGTGAGGCTTCGAATCGAGGAGGACAACAGAAAGTCCGAGAAAAGGAGCAGCAAGAACTCCTACGAAGCAAAAGCCAATGTGATCGAAGACTCAAAGGGGAAAGCGTCTACTTCCAAAGGCTTAAAGCAGAAGAAGACTTCCCAAGGGTACAAAGGCAAGGTCATCCTGAAGTGGACATCGGGAAAAGAGCTTACTCTTAACGATGTGCTTCATGTTCCAGACATCCGTAGGAATTTGATCTCCGGATCAATACTTAGTAAGAAAGGATTTAGAATGGTATTTGAATCCGATAAATTTGTACTTACTAAGGGAGGGATGTATGTGGGAAAGGGTTATCTTGTTGATGGACTTTTTAAAGCCAATGTTGCAGTGGTAGATAAAAAGTCTGTGTATCTGTACCCGAAGCTTATAAATAAAGGAATTTCTTCTGTTTATTTGCTTGAGTCTCCTATTTTATGGCATGCTAGATTAGGGCATGTAAATTACAAGTCATTAAAGAACTTGTCTAATCTGGGATATATTCCTAAACTCAACTTGGAAGAAATTCGCAAGTGTGAGATTTGTGTTGAGGCCAAGTTGGCGAAAAATTCATTTCACTCAATTGATCGAAATACAGAACCTTTAGGGTTAATTCATAGCGATCTGTGTGACTTGAAGTTTATGCCAACTAGACGTGGGAAAAAGTATTTTATTACTTTTATTGATGACTGTACAAGATACTGTTATGTGTATCTTTTAAACAGTAAGGATGAGGCAATAAATATGTTTATAACATATAAAGCCGAAGTTGAGAATCAACTCAACAAGAAAATCAAGATTCTAAAATCCGATAGAGGCGGAGAATATGAATCAAATGATTTTAGTGAGTTATGTGCTAATTTTGGTATAATCCATCAAACTACAGCACCATACACTCCTCAGCAGAATGGAATTGCTGAAAGGAAGAACAGAACTTTGAAGGAGATGGTAAATTCCATGCTCGTAAGTTCTGGAGCTCCGCAGAACTTGTGGGGGGAAGCTCTATTAACTGCAAATTATATTCTAAATAGAGTACCCCACAAGAAACTTGGTCTTATACCATTCGAGTTATGGCATGGAAGGACACCTTCCTACCATTACCTCAAAATGTGGGGGTGCCTTGCAAAGGTGCTGGCACCATTACCTAAAAAGACTAAGTTGGGAGCAAAAACTATGGACTGCATATTCATAGGCTATGCCTTGAATAGTAGTGCTTACAAATTTCTGGTTAATAAATCAGAGATACCAGATATTCATGTAAACATGATTATCGAATCTAGAGATGCTGTGTTCTTTGAAGACATCTTTCCGTACAAAAGGGAAGCAGATAAGACTTCTGGGAAAAGAACACACGAGATGGCGTTCAGGGACGAAAGTTCCGAGGAACCGACTGTTAATGCAGAAACTGAACCAAGAAGAAGTCAGAGATCTAAAATCTCAAAATCTTTTGGTCAAGATTTCATAGCATACGCTATTGAAAGTGAGCCTCAAACATTTAAAGAGGCTATGTCAACCCCAGAAGAACAAAATGTTATATATAACGGTAAGTCTAGACATATTCGTCGTAGACATAATACCGTGAAGCAGTTACTCTCAAATGGAATTATCTCTATTGACTTTGTATCGTCAAAAGGATAATTTAGCGGATCCGCTTACTAAAGGTTTAAGTGGAGAGCGTATAAACTGCGCATCGAGGGGAATGAGTCTAAAAGCCTAACCATACCGAGTCAGCTTAATGGAAACCTCACTTAGCGACTGGAGATCCCACGGACTAAGTTCAAGAGGAAAAACTAGTTATGATTGACTCAGCAAGTAAGCACTTGGGAGTTTGACTCCAATCCATTCCTAAGGTGCACATAAGTGCCTTTCTACAAGTGGATTAAGGATAAGCTTAACGCTTTTAATGATGTCTATATCTTGTTACTAAACAAGTGGAGTAGAGTAGACTACTCTTAATAGGACGATCACCTATGTGAGTATAGAGTTGGGTCGGCTCTTTGAGAATTTCTATGGAGGCTGTTATTCCCTAAAGATACTCTCTGAAATCAAGAATGTCCAGGGCCAAAACGGACACAACCGAGAACCAAAGTTGATTTGGAAAGTCACTGTGTGAAGCTTGTTGACTTAGCTTACACTAACGGCTAACAGTTCAAGACCTAGTTCACTGATTAGCCACTAAGTCTGATAAAGCTTTCGCTATGGAAGGTTCAAGACCTAGTTCACCTATCCTGATGCAGTTTCTTTTCTAAAGTACCTTTCACAATAGAGTCAGTCTCTTTGTGTGTCATTTCCTTGAATCTCCATTCATTGTGGGGGATTGTTGGAATTGAAGAATATAAATGTGAATCTTTTAGTTGAATTATGGCGAGATCCGTTGATCGAATCAATTGGATGATGGTTAGAGTGTGTTCTCCTTCCATTGGGGATGAACGTGGTATATTCACATGTTCAATTCCGACTTCGAATGAATGAGATATTCAAGTCTAAAGATTGCCTAATTCAAAGCCTTAATGAGACTAAACTGCTGGAATGCCAACAGTTGCGACTGTTGGACTGCCAACAGTTGTGACTGTTGGGTGCGTCGGTTGGGCAGCCAACAGTTGTGACTGTTGGGTCGAAAGGTTGCAACCTTTCGTTGGGTTCAGACCCGTTGGCCCCTCCTGGAGCGCTATAAATAGCGCTCCAGTTTCTCATTCTAAACACACCAACAACAAAGGAAATCTCTCTCTCTCTCTCTCTCTGAGTTCAGAACTGAAAGTGTTCTTCTTCGTTCAGAACTGGAAGTGAAGTTCTTCTTCGTTCAGAACTGGAAGTGAAGTTCTTCTTCGTTCAGAACTGGAAGTGAAGCTCTTCTTCGTTCAGAACTGGAAGTGAAGCTCTTCTTCGTTCAGAACTGGAAGTGAAGTTCTTCGTTCAGAACTGTAAGTGAAGTTCTTCTTCGTTCAGAACTGGAAGTGTTCTTCTTCGTTCAGAACTGGAAGTGTTCTTCTTCGTTCAGAACTGGAAGTGAAGTTCTTCTTCGTTCAGAACTGGAAGTGAAGTTCTTCATTCTGAACTGGGCAGTGAAGTTCTGAAGTAACTTCCAATGAGAAGTGGGAGAGTCAGTTTTCGAAGTGACTTCCAAAAGAGATTCTGCATAAATTCATTCTGAAAGAGGGCTCAGAAAATTCAACAGATTCTTTTAATAGAATTGTTGTCTGAATCTGGGACTTCTGAAGAAGAATATTCTTCAACCTTCCTTCTTCCTCTGCAGTGGGTGCTCCTCCAAAGTAAAGGCAAATATTCATCCGAAATTTGTCCTTGTACCGCTGCTTCAACGATCCTGTGGAAGGTACTGGTTGACTACGGTTCGACCGTACGGTGATTTGGTAGTGCTATCCAAATACCGTGAAGGAGTGTTGTATCTTGGGAGACCAGCGTCCATTATCCCGTTAGCACCGGTGCGGGGGACGTAATTGTTTTAAGGAGATTCGCTCTAAGCGTACCTCACTCCAAATACTGTATAAGTGGATTAAGTCCTTTATACAGGGGATATACTTTACAGTATATCGAGACTGATTTAGATTCAGTCTAATTGGTGCTTTAACCAAGGAAGGAAATTGAAAGGTGGTTCTTAAATTAAGGAACGTTCTATTGAACGGAAAACCTCCCACCTGATATTTGCCGACCTGGCCAATTAGATTGTTGATATCTCAGTGATCTTGATTAGTTGTCAGATTGATTCTTGTTAAGCAGAATACCAACAAATTCATATTTCTTTGTTTCATATGAGACTAAATCCTTTTTTTCCATCTTCTGATATTCCTCGTTAATCTTGCTTAATTAGATTCAAAAGTAAAACACTAAATCACATCGCTCTCATAAGTGAGGGTTGATCATCTTCTAATCCTCACATAAGTTCAAAATTGGGTTGTGCAATGCATGAAAGTGATCAAGTCAATTAGAGGATATATCATTTCAGCCAAGAGTGAAGATCGATTCATTTTAAGCAACAAAAATACAAGCTTAAATTTAAAAAAAAAAAAACTACCTCGAACTCTTAAGATTTTAATAAAAACTATTTAACTTGCTTTATTATACAAAGATTAATTTGCCTTTTCCACTTTCACTTAAGAAAAAGAGAAATTAAAAAGACATATGGTCCATTTCATAATTGCGAATCTTCTTTTACCATGCTGCATTTGGATATTCATCTTCTAGTCAAAAGAATTAATAATAATAGTTGCAATGAATAGATTCAATACCAAATAGCTAGTAATACTCAATACCACATTTGTGTTTGAAATTAAGTAGAGAAATTGTAAGGACTATTCAGGAATTTAGTCTTTATAATTTGCCAACCACACTCTTTATACATGCAACCTTTACAAGAATAAAACTTGTTCAACAGATGGAGACTATTTACAAATAACAGACTCTTAGCTAGAATGGCCTTAGTAATCACCACCACCGAATGTACCGCCACCACAAACACCACCACCATGGCCACCACCAGCGCCGGTGCCGGTTACTCGTGCTAAAAACAACGTACATGATGAACGCAGTCATTTAAAGCATCGATAAAGTTCCACGCAAATCCAGCATGAAATCATTGTCATCATTGCCACTGTCACCGTCACCGCCAGTGATTCCGTCAAAGGAAACGGCAACTCTGGCCATCTCCTTACGGCAATATAGCAGATGCTCTTGTAATTAGTTGCAATTGGACTTGCAGTACTAATATATAGATGGGGGCGAAAGATTATGGCCTGTTTGGTTAAGGGTGGAAGTAAGGAAGTGAGGAAATGAGGAAGTGGTTATAGTTTCTTTTGAAACTTGAGAATTGGTTAGTAAGTTTTTTGGTGTTTGGATGTTGGTGGGAAGTGTGATTTGAAAAATATTATGTTTTTTCGGTGTTTGGATAATAATGTAGAAGTGGAAGTGGAAAAGTTGACCACAAAGTTGACCGTAAACTAATATTAAAATAAAAAATGGACTGTAATTAGAATGCAAGTGAGATTTACATGATCAAAAATTAACTGTTTTGTGTTACAACTTATTACAAATGAGATTTACATGACCATAAAATTAACTGTAGCACTTTGGAAGTGAGAAAATGATTGTGTAAAAGAAAAAAGAGAAAAGGAAAAGAGATTTTCTTATTTTTTTTTGGTGTTTGAATTGATAGGAAAGTGAGCAATTATACTTTCTCATTTTCTTACTTCCGCCCACTTTTTGCAATCAAACAAGCCCTAAAAGGATAAAATTCTTGATGAAAGTTTCCTAACAACATCCTGAAAAGTTTGCTGGTGTATGGGGCGCAGTAGGAAGTAGGATGACTCAACGACCCGAAAAATCAAGTCAACGTTCGGAACAATAGTGTAATTAAGGCCTCTTGACTTTTCTACGGCACTGTCCGTCACTTGTACGACGTCGTGGATCGTGACGTAATTATTTGCCTACGTCATCAGACAACTACACAGTTTTCAAGTTTTCATACGACCTTCGGAGTTAGGGCTTACCCTCGCGGAACTCGAACTCCAGCAAGCTTGGCTCTTTCGGAATTCGGGTCACCTTGTATTGGTCATGTCCTTCGTACTCTCTTTTGCAAAGGCACCAAGAACATACATGAAGAGCTTTGCTTGATAAATTAGCAACTTGCTTGCTTTCATAAATTCAAAGAGATAAGGGTGTTTGTAATCTCTTAGTATTCAATCTTGCTCTTCTATCAAGGTGGTGGCGGCGACTTTTCTATGATACATACAATTCGTGCGTGAGTTTTATCCTTCATAATTACTATAGAAGAAGAAAATCTTACGGTTTGCATCATACTCTTTCTGGGAATGTCTCCCCCTTTTAGAGAGGAGCTCTCAAGGCCTCCACAGCTTTATCTCTGGCATTAAAATTAAAGTGGTTGACGGTTGCTCGACGAGATTTTGACTTGACCATTGGGCGGATGATGCTATACTTGCTTCCATATTCCCGATCTTTTCTTACTTGCCATGGATTCATCCGCAACATTGAACACTCAAACTTGCCTTGAGGGAAGAATGATTTGGACTTCCCCATCTAGAAGATGGTCATATCAACACCACTCCAATAATATCAACAATCTCCTTGCGCTCCTCTGCCGGTAACCCTTTCCACCTCCACTTTGGATGTTCACTAATGAAAGCTTAAGGAAAATAGTCTATTCATTGTCAATTCCCTTTATAAAAGCCTTATCGGTTTTTATAATGAGACTAAAAGTCTTCAGTGGTTTGGAATACACAAGCCCCATTAAAAACTAATGTACACATGTTGCTCTCATATCATGACCGTCTCGTAACGGCAGATAACCTTGCCTAGAGAGGTATCCATACCTCATTGTCGTGCCCATTTTGTGGGGTTAATTCGGAAACTTACGCTCATATCCTTCTTCATTGTCCCTTCATTTGGGAACTTTTGGTGCTGGAATGCAACCGTCTTACATTATCTTCTTCGTCACTTTCCATTGCATTTCTTAAGGGGTGACTGGCGGCTTTCTAATATCCCATGCAATGAAGTTGATCAATAGGATTGTGTTGTCACCACTACCAATTGGGTGGCTTGGCATGAATGAAGGTGAAGGATCTTTCAAGAAAAATCTTCTTCTCTCATGATGCTTGGGATCAGATTTCATCTTTGATGGCTTCGCTCTCACTTTCCGATCCATATGTGTCGAAAGCCGTCATAGTTTGTTGTTCCCATGACAAATTTAAGTTTGATGTATCCTATGTGATTTTGCCATTTTCCACCCCCATTACCCCCTTCTCTTAATTTCACATTTTTACTATTTTAATAATATATCATTGGGGCTAAGGCCCAACTTTACCCTCAATAATAATAATAATAATATAATAAACAAATAAGGAAAGAAAGAAATAAAAATAAACTTCTAGCTACTCTCTGTGCATTTTAATATTAAAATGGGCAACTCTCATTTTTTTTTTTCCCTAAATATACATAGAAGAAACATATTTCTTATTGTCCACATGTAACCTTGAACAGTATTCTCATTTTAACTATTCCCAATTTCCTCTCCACGGTTAGCCAAAATGTAGATAGAGATTTCCAGAGAAAAGTTAAAAAGGGACAACGGATGATAGATTTTGAATCAAATCGATAAACTGATGAAGAAAGATAAGAATAGGACTAATGAAGAAGGAGTGTCAATGTGAGAGTCAACTACTCTTATTAGGCTAAGATGCCGAATAGACTAGCAAACGAAAAAGGAATGTCAGAGGAGAGTTTAGCAACTACAATTAGAGATATGGTCAAGATGCCCAATTTCCATTTATTCTCTTCATGCATGACCTTTGATAATCTCTAAGGGCCAGGTTTGTAGAATTTTAACCGTCTTTGAGAATCCATAGGACAAGGTGGTGTCAAATAATGTCATGCGTACAAGTTATAGTAGTGGTCCTCCTACTAGAGAGCCAGGTAACTTTATTCCCATGAACTTTTCTACCTATAAATACCCAGTGAGCCCAATGGTAGGGACAAACAACAAAATCTTTGGAGATATTAAGAGACTGTTGCGGAGGTAGGAGAGTTTCTCCTCTTTGTTGCACGGGGAGTTTGCATCAATGACATCCATGGTTGACTCTCCCTCAAGGGCTTCCGACCGGCCTCCAAAGGCTTCCGGGTGCCCTGCGGGGAGAGCCGACAATGTGTGGTATTCCAATTTGTCATGGAGTTGCATTCCTAGAGTTTATTGATATCATCTCTTTTTATGAAGTTTTTGTCTCAATTCATGTTTAGATGCCTGCAACACCTTTATTATCTTGTATATTTCAGTTTTTTTGATATTTTACCTAGTACTTTGTCATATTTTAACAAAAATATACTCCTCACTTTCTATGTTCGTGAGAGGATATTAAACAACAATATTAGATTAGAATATATCATCTTTAATAATAATACACAATTCAACTTTTTCAACTGATTTAATAGTAAACTTATTAACTTTCAAATAACCTAAGGTATGCTTAAATAGACAAAAGGAGGTTTTTATTATTATTATTGTTATTTAATTTTTAAGCAAGATGAGAGCAGTGAGATCTCTCTCTCTCAAGCAAGAGAAAAAAAAAGGGAATAGGGAGTTGATGGAATATCAAAAATCCTCAAATTATTGTTTCATACCTTAGGTTATTCGAAAACAATTTCCCAGTACAACTGCCTTTTCACTTAAAAAAGAACAAAAGAAAGAAAAACCGTTATTCCAAAAGGATACATATCTCAAAGTCCAACTGACCATAGTTATTATTTTACTTGAACATCAAGTATTTCAAGATTTTTTTTTAATTTGTTAGTCAATGGTCCTACATTTACTTTAGTTTTAATTTTGGTATAGTGAAGAGGCAACTCTTTGACGATTGAAACTATAGGCCTCTGCACTTTCTAACTGTTTCATGTACCAACTTTTCTTTGAACTTAAAGAACTCTATGCAATTAGTCCACATAAACTTTTACCACATTTCCGGCAAATAATAATTATTTTTTGAGAGCACAAGGGGCAAAAAGATTTATTTACTGAAAAAATAATAAATATTCTTACTCAACAAATTTTCCTGGAAATCTTATATAGACATTGCAGTGACAATGTGACGTGAATTATCTCAGGGTACAAGAGAGCCTAAAAGAAATTTGGGATGATCATTACTTCAGCATCGAGGATTAAAATCGATTAAGAAACTAAACAACACTTAACTCAAAAAAAAGAAACAACAAACAAAAAATAGAAGCTTAGCTAATTGTATTGATTTGTCCAGTAAAATTAACCATTGAAGAGATGGAAGAAAGCATCATATCTGATTGTTTTTTTTGGTACTCCAATATCCTATCCTATTTCAGAGTTTGCAATGTATTAATCTCGTCTGAAGTTTCAAAATATCCTCTAAATGAAAATTTGTTTTAATGAAGTCTTGGATCTAATTATATTTAGAGGTAAATTCATCTTTCATTTTGTTTCATATGAGACTAAATCTTTTTTTTTTTTTTTTTTTTTTTTTTTTTTTTTTTTTTTGTATCTTCTGATATTCCTCGTTAAACTTGCTTAATTAGATTCTAAGGTAAAACACTAAATCACATCGCTCTCATAAGTGAGGGTTGATCATCTCTGATCCTCACTTATGTTCGAAATTGGGTTGTGCAATGCATGAAAGTGATCAAGTCAATTAGAGGATATATCATTTCAGCTAAGAGTAAGATCTATTCATTTTAAGAAACAAAAATACTTGGCTAAATTACAAGAAATTACCATGAACTCTTAAGATTTTAATAAAAACTATTTTTAACTTGCTTTATTATACAAAGACTAATTTGCATTTTCCTTTTAAACGTATGGTCCAATTCATAATTGCGAACCTTCCTTTGCCATCTTGCATTTGGATATTCATCTTATAGCCAAAAGAATTAATAATAATAGTTGTAATCAACAGACTCAATACCAAATAGCTAGTAATACTCAATACCAGATTTATGTATGAAATAAGCAGGGAAATTGTTGGGACTATTCAGGAAATTTAGTCTTTATGATTTGCCTGCCACACTCTTCATACATGCAATCTTTACAAGAATAAAGCTTGTTCAACAGATAGAGACAATATTTACAAATAACAGGCACTTAGCTAGAATGGTCTCAATAACCACCACCACCAAATGCACCACCACCACAAACACCACCACCATGGCCACCACCAGCGCCGGTGCCGGTGACTTGTCCTAAAAACAGCGTACATGATGAACACACCCATGCAAAGCATCGACAAAGTTCCACGCAAATCCAGCTTGAAATCATTGTCATCATTGCCACTGTCACCATCACCGCCAATAATTCTGTCGAAGGAATCGACAACTCTGGCCATCTCCTTGCGGCAATATAGCAGATGGTCTTGTGAATGGTTGCAATTGGACTTGAAGTACCAATATATAGATGGGGGTGAGAGATGAACTAAAGGATTAGTTCTTGATGTAAGTTTCCTAACAACATCCTGAAAAATTATGTTGGCGTGTGGATAGTAGGAAGCAGGAGATGACTTAAGGATCCGAATAATTAAGTCAATGGTCGGAAAAAAATAATACAATTAGGAAACGTGACTCATTGTTTCATTAATAAGAACCAAATGAAAACTATAATCTAACACATATCACTAAGCGAGACTTGTCAAATGTAATACCTTCATCTATAAAATTGCACGCCATAGCACATGCCCACATCTAATTGAGTGGCTCGGTCTGGTTCTAACTCATTTGGACCACTGACCAAGTAACTAATCAGTCATCTGATCATATGACCAATTCTAGCTAAACCAAGTTATCGACTCACCGTCGTCTATCGTCATCTATGAGGTGTGGGAGCTTCTCATAAGGAATCCAGGAGATTTGGAATCAAACAATTGGGATAATTAAGCACCATGTAGGATTTGAAATCAACCTCAGCTATTTGTTTTGCAATTTATTTCTATTCACCAAACTTGAGGCCTGATTAAACTAGTGTCTTTCAGGAGCAGTACTACACGTGTAGTGTGTTGTAGAACATAGGAAGGAGGCTTCTCAGTGCGTAGTCTGCGATTTAAGTAAGATTCAGTACACGTGGAGACAGACTCGAGCACGAAGGACTTGATTTCACAAACATCATGGGCTACGTAACTAAGTTGGGGTTTTCAACCTGCAAGCTAGTATTTTTAGGGGTCGTTACTTTGAGGATCTTAACTCTGACATTTTGGTTGAATTCATTAGAGTGTCGATGGGGTGGTAATGTGCCGTGCGGTACCGTGCCCAGTTAAGTCCAAGCCCAACCTATGTATAGGTTCAAGCACGATGTAGAATATAGTATGGGCTAACACCTATAAGCAAATGTACCAATCCACTAGTTGCTAGGCATTCTCACATGTCATATTAGGCCAGCCTATTCGTGTTTGACTCGTGCCAACACATCCGCATCGGAATTGAGCCCTACTATTTTAGACTTAACACATTTTGTGCCTAATAATTTCTAAAACAATCAATTTTATAACTTGTTGTACAAATTCATACATAAAAACTAATAAGATTAAAATCTAACTACTCGAATATATAATAAGTACTTGTCAAAAATATAACAAAATAAACTAACTTCTAATGTGTAACACCTGATTAATTAAATCTTAACTATACTTTAAATTCCAGTTAATGAGATAATATCCGATAATTAGAATCGATAGTTCATGTGATAATAACATCATCGTTTAGTTTAATAGAATTTATATGACATGAGATGTAAATATTTTGTATTCAAGTTATAATAATTTTGTGAATATAAGTTATATATAAACTGCTTTTAATATGATACATACATGAGAGAGTGTGTGTACACACATGTATATGTATATAAATTATTCATGTATAAGTGGAGTAATATTTTAAGTAGGGTATAATTGTAATACATAAATGTATTATACTAGCCTATTTTTAAATAGGTAAAAGTTAGTGAATGAGGTTGGTGTGCATGAGGAGTTGAGATAGGTGGCTAGGCATTGGCGGACACAGGGAGGGCGAGTGGGGCCGGTCGCCCCCACTGAAATCCACGCACACAGAGCAGTATAGGGCATTTGGACGGGTCGAATTGTAAAAGACAGAACTGCCCGCTTCGTTCACAAAATTGGATCTTTGGACTGGGTTGTAAATGAAATAACCGCCCGCTTCATTCACAAAAAAAAACCTCTTCACAAAAACTCAGCCCACAGTGCTCTCGCCTCTCGGCCTCGATCGCCTTCAAAAAACCCTAGCGCATACAGACAACCTCTCTCTCTCTCTCTCTCTCTCTCTCTCTCTCCCTGTGTCCGAGACTCTGAGCTCCAGAAAAGCCTTGCCCCTCCTGCCTCTGCCTCCACCAGAGGCGACGGATGGATTCTCTATGGTGAGACTTGGGCCTGGGTACCCGATCCCTTTAATTTTTCAACCGCAGTACGATTTGATCCGACCACCTGGCTCCAGCTTGACCAGCAGATCTCGCAGATGTTGGTTCAGCTGATTGGTCTGAGTTTTTGAATGAGTTCTTGTTGATTTTTTTTTTGATTTTCAGTGAGTGATTGTCGAATTCTTATTGTTCTTGTTTCAGTTTATGTTGAAAGAGAGATTGAAACTATCGCCAGAAGAGGAGATGAAGCGGAGAGATGTGGTCGAAGAGCTGAAACAGGTCTTTGGCTATAAATTTTATTTTTTTTGTTTCCTTTTATGCTTTTTTGTCGATAAATTTTGTAACGCCCCAATCCCAAGGATACGGGGACGTTATGGCGACGTACATACGCAGGGCGGAAAACCCTCACGTACGTACGCTAAGCTCAGTACAATAAATAACCTCCATATAGACATGGGTCCCAGCATGAAATAAGTACAAGAATACCTGCAGAAAGAGATCAGCGATCATAACAGATATGAAAAATAGGGACAAATAAGATAACGGAAATAAATTTCTAAGATACCTAGGAATAGTCCCGATGAGGAATCTCTGATGTGACTCCAAGGTACTCTCGGATATTACGGTACGCGGATCCCCAATCTGGGCACGCAAACCAGGGTCGTCAGAAAGCGACCTAGTGAGTGGTAAAATGAAGGAGGCAGTAATATATACAATAGTACTACAACCATGATACTAATATATAGTACAAGGTGTGATAATAGTGATACCATCTAATACGCAATACACATATACGAAACAGTACACATATATATAAACATGTTTTATTGTAATATCATCTCTACCTAGCCGGTTATCATCAGGTCATATCTATAGTCGTGTCCAGTTTGTATAATAACTAATGTTGTCAAGTGGTGATGTAATAGACATGAACATGATGGTGGTGACGTGATAGAGGTGAACATGCAGATGGGCATATGTCTGCAACAATAAAATATATGCAATGCAGAACATGCATAGTATGCCACTACATATAGTGTAACATATACCAGGTAATGTAACAAAGTATACATGTGCATGAGTAGTAGGGCACTAAAGAAAGTGTAACAGGAAACAGGAACAATAGCCATGTATACATGTAACATGATAGCAAATAATGATCAGGAACAGTAACAAGTATACAGGTAACAGGATACCGGATAAAGTAGCATGAATAATAACAAGATAGCATATATGTACCAGGCATGTCATGTGTTTTATACAATAGTAGCAATCAGTACCACCTGGTATTACAATCAATCTCTACCAGTGTCCCATACCACTGGCAGTTCATACTGGAGCCCGCACTCCAGTCGAACCCATCCGGACATGGCCTACGGGTACCATTATCCAAACGAGAGAGTGATCAAATAACAAGTGTTCCGACGTCCACTATTGTGTATACTGTTTTATTATGTTAATTGGAAACTCATGGTCGAGGAGTTCTTATCGGGTGGGTGTATCCCGTACATACCCGGGATAACGGCCTTATCAGATCCCTGGCTGCTGAGACCAGGGCCAGCCCGCTAGAGCTGTAACATGTAGAGTAACAGATGGTAGCCAGCACTACCCCGTCCCCTGCAGTGGGACGAACAATGGATCCAGACATCCACCCGATATGATCTAATCAACCGTCAAGTCTCCCCCATACCCAAGTTAACTTTATGATCTGATCTGATATGTCAAGTATACAATGTAACAAGAACAAATACAGTACATGATACGGGTAACATGATAACCGGACCTGAGCTCTGTTGATAGCATAGAACAATATAACGGGAAACATTATAACATGAAACGGGAACAATATCACGGGAACAATATAACAGGAACAATATAACGGGAACAATATATGTGGGATTCCACATATCGCATATCAACAGCTCTCATGTCCAGTATCAGGAATATCCATATCAGTAACAGGAAACAATCATATAACATGGATACGGTAACATGGAACAATAATCTGTGTAATATGCATGGTGAGTCATATGATAATAAAATAGAAACAATACATGAATGTACACTCGTGTGGTGGGCATATGGAATAGTGATGTGTGAACATGAGATAACAGTGTATCGAGCATCCATGTAATGATGAGAACAAGTATATGAAATGTAGTATTCCGTGCTATGGTATATCCGTGTACCAGTCGAACATATATGTGTAGCCAGAATCCGTGTAATACCCTCGTGATAGTACATGTAATAACAGTATCTACTATAAGACCATATCCCGTGACCTGACGGTATCCGTGTAACTGAAATGCATGTACTAGAAAGACAAGGGTGGCGTCTTAGTGTGGTCCGTGGGTTGGTACAGTGGCTAATGTCAGATATGTTATTTATCATCAAGATTATAAGATTGATTACAATGGGGTAGATATCACATAATTATTATTATATACAAGTTATGGATTATTGAAAATACATTATGAGTATATTATCACTTATGTTCAATGAAACATCATTATGTTCTACTTACAGTGATTGACCGATAACTACATGTTTATTAATTACAATCCTGATTTATTACTTAATGTAAGCACCCAATTTCATTAAACATAATAAAATAGAAATTTATAAAAGAAAACACTCACAAACTAGTCATGGGACAGTAGCTCTCGTTCCCACGATCGCAACGGATCCAGAATCGCCCGAATCGGAGTCCGGATGCTCCCGATATCGCCCGAACGCTTTATTGGGTTTCGGATGCGGGTTTGGCTCTTAACGGGTCGGGTTTGGATCCGATAGCCCGAACCCATAACTTATATTAATGGGTAAAAGGGTTAATGGGTTTATTGGTGTTAGACCCTACCCAATAAGAGGCTATTGGGTTGGGTTTTACCCAAACCCAAAAGGAAAAATAACAGCAGCAGCCCTTGCTGCTGCTGCTTGCCCGCGCCCAGGCCGGCCAGCACCCGCTGGCCGACGGCGGAGGAGGCCCGCCGGCGGCGGTCCCGGCCGCCGGCGGTGAGGCTGTCGGTCGGGTGAGAGAGAGGAGAGGAGAAAGAGAGAGAGAGTGAGATGGAGGGAGGAGGGACAGAACAGGGCAGCAGTTTGCTGCCCTGTGCCTGGCCACGCGGCTGCGCGGCCATGGCAGCCGGCTGCGGCCGGCGGCGACCGGCCGCGGCCGCAGGGGACGGCCCGCCGGCGTCACTAGGCGCCGGCGGTACGCTGGGCCCACAAACAGAGAGGGGGAAAGGGAAAGAGAAAGAGAGAGAAGAGAAGGGGGGCAGGGGCTGGCGGTGGCCAGCCCCGCCGACGGCGGCTCCGCTGGTGCAGGCCGAGTGAGAGAAAAGAGAGAGAAAAAGTGAGGAGAGAGAAAGAGAGAGAGTGGGAAAGTGAGAGAAGAGGGATTTAAAAGGGAGAGAGAGGCGGTGGGAATTGTCAGTGAAGTGAATTCTCTGGAAGAGGCCAGAGAAGAGAAGAGAAAGGAAAAGAAAGAAAAAAAAAGAAAAGTTTTTAAAATAATTAATAATATTTTAATATGGTAAAAAATTGACTAGCTCCGAACGGTGCCCAAAAATTACAGAAAATAGAAAATATTAGCCTGAGACGTAAGATGAAGACGGTTTGCAGAAACTCGATCCGGTTTACAAATTAAAAATTCCGGAGTGTCTCGCCGATACAGGCGACACCGGTTTGGCCGGATTTTCGATAAATTCAGAAAAATACCCAAAAATATTCAAACGTATCTCATGTGATTCTAAGACATACGATGAAAGCTGATTCTCAAAATTCTACTCCGTTTGTGAAATAAAAATCGTAAAGCTGGTTATCGGTATCGGTCGACACCGACTACGGAGATTTTCCAAAATAATCCAGAACAATTCCAGAAAATCCTGAAAAATCTAAAATATTAGAAAATAATTTTTGAAACTGAATTCAGCTCAATTGAACTACACGGAGGTCAAATCAATTTTTGTACGTCGTATCGAGTACCGATACGGTGATACGTACACCGGGAATCAGGGGGTTACAAATTTCATTATTTTTGCGGAGAAAGTAGAGAAATTTAGTTAAAAATATTTTCTTAGGTTTATGGGAACAGATAATGCGGTTTTCTTTATTTTTTAAATTTGTCTATTAAAGAATGGGGAAATTTGTTGTGTTCAGTAGTGTTGAGAATTGAGATACTAGAACCCTTCCCTACGTTTTGCAATGCATCATCGGTTGACAACTAATACAACGCAGACGAGGGGCTAAATTAATTTTAAAGTACGTACTTCAAATCTATTAATTCTGACATAACTTTTCTTTTAAGTTCTGTATCCTACATGTATCTAGGTTTTGTTTATTGTTTGATGTATGTTGGTTAATAATGTGTTAATCATATGTTTCTTATTTTTGCTTTACTTAAGAGTTGATATATGTTTTGATTTTGAAGGAAGGGCACTGGTCATTAATCTAATTGAAACCCATTACAAAATTTTAAGTATTATGTTGTTTAGAATACATATTTATTAGTAATATTCATGTTCTTGGTTAATTAATGAGTATAACATTTTAACTGAGTAAAATTCCTCTGTGAAAATCCTGTGTACGCCACTGAGTGTGTCAGTTAGGAATTCTTACTTTATGAATGACATTTCCGCCTCCACTGAGTGAAAATCCTGCGTACGCCACTGTGGCTAGGATTGAACTTGTAATTGTATACAAATGATTATATACATGACATGTATATTACACCACTAATTGGCTAATTGTTTAATTAATCCCATTAATCACTATTAATCTAAGACTTAGGGGAAAGAATGAGGCGTTTGGTATTAAGGAGGAGGTGGCAGGGGTTGCCAGGTGTCACAGTAGGCATAAAATTGAAGGGTGTATATACATATTATATGTAATGAGAGAAAATCTCTCCCCCCTGCAAGTCCCTTTCTCTCGTTCTCACTCTCCCCCTTCCTCTTTTTCCTTCCCTAGCAGCGCTGCCGCCTTGCTGGCTTTTGCTGGAAAGAGAGAGATTTTTACTGAGGGAGTTGACCCGGTACGTCAAGGGATCGTCGAGGAAGTCGGTGACAAGAGACGATGGAAGAAACAACAGAAAACAGCAGCAGCAGCAGAGTATCTAGCAGGTTTCGGTCGACCGGTCCGGTCGACCGACGTGCACAGCGTGCACAGGAATTGGGCAGTTGACCGGCCAGTCGACCGCAACCCTCTGTCTGCAGGAACCCCAACTCTCGGGTTCTCTGGGTCGACCGCCCGGTCGACTGGAGTGGCCCTGTCTGCAGGAACCCAACTCTCGGGTTTTCTAGGTCGACCGTTCCGGTCGACCGGAAGAGGAAGCAGGTAGTCGGTCGACCGGTCGGTCGACCGACAGTCGGGTCTGGGCGGAAAACTGCTGCTCCGCAGATTTGGGTATTTAAGGCTGTTTTGGTTTCTAGGGTTGTAAGCAATCACAAAGGCTGCGGGAAAAGTAAGGCTGCATCTCTCTTGCATTCAAAGAGGTTGCTAGCAAGTTGTAACCCTGCTCAAAAGTAATAATCTCTCCATTGATTGCCCCGAGGACGTAGGCATTCAGGCCGAACCTCGTTAAATCGTGTGTTTTGTGATTGTGTGTTCTTCTCTTGTGATTTCTGTGATTTGGGTGTTTTTGTGGCTGTGGAGATTGTGTGATTCTCTATTGGTTGTTGTCGGTGCGCACAACAAGTGGTATCAGAGCATCCAGGTTACGCTTGGGATTCTGAGGATTCGAAGGGTTCCAGATCTGATCAGGTGGAGATCGTGTGTCGATCTCAGGTCAGAGGTATTGGTGTTCGAGGAGATCGTGTGTCGATCTCAGGAGGACGCAAGGAGGGCTCGTTGAATCTGTGTTTGGAGTAGATCCGGTGAGAAACTCGATCTAGGGTTTCAAGAGGCAGGTAAAAATCCCATTTTTATCTGAGTAGAGATTTATTCCAATTTGGTTATTCTTCCACATAAATAGAGAATCAAAAGAAGATCTCAATGGCAGAAGAAACTGCATCTGTTAAGACAATGAACAATCACCCAAGGATTGAAGTTGTTAAGTTTAATGGGACTAACAATTTCGGTATGTGGAGATGTGAGGTTATGGATGCACTGAATGCATCAAACCTCGAGGACACTCTCCTATTGGAGAGGAAGAAGAACACTACCACTGATGAAGATTGGGCGAAGATGAACAGATCGGCATGTGGCTTGATACGTTCATGCTTGTCACAAGACATAAAATACCTTGTGCAACATGAGACGTCAGCGAAGAAACTGTGGCAAACCCTTGAAAAGAAGTACCTGAAGAAGAGTGTAGAGTCCAGGTTGCAGCTTAAGAGTAAGCTGTATCAGTTCAGGATGCAGAAGGGGAGCACAGTCAATGAGCACATCAACCGATATACGAAGCTTCTTACAGATCTGCTGAATTTGGATGTCAAGCTAGAAGAGGAAGATAAGGCGGTTATCTTTCTGAATTCACTACCTGCAGAGGAGTACGAGACATTCACACTGACCTTCATTAATGGAAGGCAGAGCTTGGATTATGATGAGGTGTCATCTTCATTGATTAGTTATGAAACAAGGAAGAATGAAAGATATCCCTCTCAGACAAGTTCATCAGCAGAGGCTTTGAAAGTAAGAAGCAGAGGTTCATCGCGGAAGGGCAAGGAGGTGAGAGGAAGATCAAAGTCCAGGTCGGGCTATAGGGATCTGAGGAAGGATCAGTGCATTTTGTGCCGAGAGATAGGGCACTGGAAAGTAGACTGTCCAAAGTTCAAGGGGAAGAAGAAGGAGTCGAAGGCTGAAACAAATCTTGCAAAAGTGACGAATACTCAGAGGAGCAGGTCACAGGCGGATGGAGCAGATTCGGACTCGTCAGGTTTCTCGTTTTCAGTCAGTTCTCCCATTATTGGTAACTAATGGAAAGATGAGTGGATTCTGGATACAGGTACAACATACCATGCGTGCCCTAATCGGGGCTGGTTTTCCAACTTTGAGCAGCTGGAGGGGTGTTCGGTCGTTATGGGCGACGATCACCCATGTAGCGTGGAGGGTGTAGGTACAATCCGAATCAGGATGTCTGATGGGATGGAAAGGGAGCTGAAAGAGTAAGTATGTACCTCAGTTGAAGAGAAATCTAATCTCCGTGAGAATTTTGGAAGCATCGGGCTTGGTGATATCTGTTCGAGATGGCGATCTCAGAATGATCAAGGGCTCGATGGTGGTGATGAAGGGCGTCCGCCGAGGCAATCTCTACTACTTGAAGGGTAGTACGATTACAGATCAGGTGGAGACTTCAAGTTCTTCAGATAAAGGTGGCCCAGAGGACTTGCAGGGAAAGGTCGGACACGAAGATGGAAGGTCTTTGCAAGCTCCTGCAAAGAAGGAATCCATGGAAGGTACTGCTACCTGCAATTTGGAAGGTGGACACAGCGTTCTGGACAAGAAGACGGTGAGATTCAGTACCAGTACTCACCACAATGAAGATCTTCTTGATTGTGTTCACATGAGCGTATGGGGACCTGCTAAGACGGCATCGCTTGGAGGTCACAGGTACTTTGTCTCGTTTATTGATGATTCATCTAGGCAGGTTTGGATATATCCAATGAGACAAAGGGGTGAAGGCCTAGATGTGTTGAGGAAGTGGAGAAGAAAAATGGAGAGGCAGGTAGGTAGGAAGATAAAGGAGCTCTACATCGGAATGTTGGAATGGACATTGACCAATTCCTACAGTTTGGCCAGAACACAGGGATTGCTACTCACTTCTCAACAGGTACAGATGGGTTGGCTAAAAAGATAGTCCGTTCCTTGCTGGAGGAGGTTCGGAAGTTATTGTCTAATTCAGGATTGGACAAGTCGCTTTGGACTGAGGCGACTGAGTATGCTAGCCATCTCAGGAACAGATCGACTGCAATAGAAAGTAAAGCTCCATTGGGAACTTGGTCTGAAAAATTTGCTCAAGATCATGGTATGCTGCGGGAATTTGGAAGTCCGGCTTACTTCGGTGCCAAGAGTGGCAAGGTGAATCCGCGGGCAAAGAAGTTTGTCTACTTGGGCGTCAAGGGAAACAGCTACAGGTTGTGGGACCCCGAAGATAAGAAAATCATGATGAGCAGACATGTCATATTTGGAGAGGCTTCAGTAGTGAAGTCCACTGTCTCTCAGCAGGTGGAGAGGACAGAGACCAAGGAAGGATTGCAGCGGGTGGAGGTTGATGCTACTCCATCATCTCCAGTTGGTTTGGCATCAAAGAACACTTCAGCGGAGGTGACACCGGGTGGAGTTCATGATACCAAAGGTGATGCTGAACAGGTTGACGACATTGTTGAGGATGTCGAGTTATTTGCAGCCATTGGAACCAAGGTGAAACCACGCTCGTAGTTAAAGAAGCATGAATCTCAAGCTTGTGAACGCGACAAGCTCAAGTTGAAGGCCGTTGCTCTCCATGATGGTCGGGAAGAGGTTCATATGACTCAGTCTGACAGGTTCACTGCTGCAGATACAGGTACCATTATTTGAGCTTGCTGAAGCTCATTTCAATGAACTACGGTTGGCTTGATCCTTTTGGGCAAAGGTACGTAGGCAGCCGTAAAGGCGCAGCCATTGGTGATGCAACTCTTATGAAGCTAATTGGGTTCTCGAGATGTTATTTGGATCTTCACGTAGAGGTGAAGAGTTGTGGCCTATTGAAGCTTCACGTAGAGATGGAGAGACTTCACGTAGAGGTGAAGAGAGTTCATGTAGAGGTGAAGGGTGTGGCCAGTTGGATCTCACGTAGTGGTGAGATGGTGTGATCTCGATGAACAGGTTTATCTTCCGGTTAGAAGATATTGAGCTTGCATAAGGAGTGTATGCATCTAGTTGAAGCCGATGATGTTTGGTATGCTCTACGCAGACTTGGTTGGACTGTCAGTGGAAGACAGGTGGACTAGATAGAGCTAGTCAGTGGAGAGTCAGTGTTGGCTCATAAGGAAGTCTTCGTGAGGTCGTGAAGTTGCGGAGAAGGAGCCACAGTTGATGATCGGCAGGTATGAAAATTCTCCTAAGGCGAAGTGCAGGGAAAGCATGTGCGATATTTTTCAGGTATAGATGAGCCAAAGATTCTAAGCCGAGATCGTGTGTCGATTTCGCCGAGATCGTGTGTCGATTTCGTCCGGTGCGCACAAGCCGAGATCGTGTGTCGATTTCGCCGAGATCGTGTGTCGATTTCGCCAGGTGATAGACTGGGGGTCGTTGGATGTCGGCTCAGATTTTGGAATCTTCGCCGAGGTGGAGAATTGTTAGAAAGAGAGAGATTTTTACTGAGGGAGTTGACCCGGTACGTCAAGGATCGTCGAGGAAGTCGGCGACAAGAGACGATGGAAGAAACAGCAGAAAACAGCAGCAACAGCAGAGTATCTAGCAGGGTTCGGTCGACCGGTCCGGTCGACCGACGTGCACAGCGTGCACAGGAATTGGGCGGTCGACCGGCCAGTCGACCGCAACCCTCTGTCTGCAGGAACCCCAACTCTCAGGTTCTCTGGGTCGACCGCCCGGTCGACCGGAGTGGCCCTGTCTGCAGGAACCCAACTCTTGGGTTTTCTGGGTCGACCGTTCCGGTCGACCGGAAGAGGAAGCAGGTAGTCGGTCGACCGGCCGGTCGACCGACAGTCGGGTCTGGGCGGAAAACTACTGCTCTGCAGATTTGGGATTAAGGCTGTTTTGGTTTCTAGGGTTTGTAAGCAATCACAAAGGCTGCGGAAAAGTAAGGCTGCATCTCTCTTGCATTCAAAGAGGTTGCTAGCAAGTTGTAACCCTCCTCAAAAGTAATAATCTCTCCATTGATTGCCCCGAGGACGTAGGCATTCAGGCCGAACCTCGTTAAATCGTGTGTTTTGTGATTGTGTGTTCTTCTCTTGTGATTTCTGTGATTTGGGTGGGCTCCATCCCAAAAGACTAGCCTGTTGGTGGAGTTGCCCAAATCCTTATAAACCCAAGACCATCCCCACGTCTAGCCGATGTTGGACTATTTGTTCGACCCAAATCCCAACATCTCTCTCTCTCTCTCTGATCGGCGGTTGGGAGCGGCACCGGCCAGTGGTGGCGGCCGACCCGGTCAACGGAGGTGGCAGTTTGGCGCGGGGCTGGGCGGTGCTTGGGGAGGAGGAGGAGCAGTTGTCACTGTTGTTTTGCAGTAGAAGAAGAAGGGAGAGGAGTTGGTGGTTATTAGGTTTGGGTTTCAAGAGACTCAACTCGCTAACAACCTGACACCACCCGCCCTCATTAAGTAAGGTAAACATACATTTAACTCCATGATAGATTAAATAATTACTTTTAGAACCTTGATAATTACAAAACTGATCCATTATTATCAATTTTGATTTACGGGTAATATTTCGGTCATCTAGAGTCAGATTCGAATGAGTCTCGAGCCGTTGCATTCATAGATATGAGAACTACGTTTGTGACGTGGATAAAAAAATCAGGCACTCAGAGAATCAATAGAACCAAAGGTGAGTAGGGTTCCCAATATATTAGAGTTACTTATGAAATAATTACAATTATTTTTATGAAAATCATATTTGGTTAGTGTTATAAGTGCGCTATGGCTGCTTAATTTACAATGTTTAATACTTTGGTGGAACTGCTAATATGACATGTACGCGTGCGGTCATTAATTTTGTTGCTTGATTATAAGTTCTTGATAAAACTATTAGTATATGTGTGCTATATATTTCTGGAGGAAATGACCGGATATAGAACCGGATGAGAAGGAAAGACGGTGATACATTATCATATATACATATATTTTTGAAAAAAGGGGCCGGATATAGAACCGAAGGAGGAGGGAAGACGGTGAATTATTGTTATATATATATATATATATATATATATATATATATATATAATATATATATATATATATAGAGAGAGAGAGAGAGAGAGAGAGAGAGAGAGACTTGTGTGCTTCCAAAAGGATTTGAGGTCGAATCTTTCCCACTTGAATACCAACATTTGACATTCGAATACAAGATCCACTCCGTTGAAATTGATCTACATTATTTCAAGTATCTGTAAACAAAAAATCGAGTATTTGAATGCTTTTTGCCCATGCATCAAGTAGGAAAAAGACAGACAGCCTAAATAGTGAGTTGGTTAGTTTAATGGTGTAGAACATTTGAAACCTAACAAAAATTATTTTGTAGGATTTTTTTAAACATTTAGATCATAATGAAATGGCCGTATCGAGAATTTGTATGTCTAAAAACATAGATCTAACTAACTCACTACTTTCGACCGTCCATTTTGCGTCGCTTGATGGATGGGCAAAAAGTATTAAAAACACTTGTTTTTGGTTTATAGATACTTGAAATAATATAAATCAATTTCAACGGAGTGGATCGTGTATTCGATTGTAGGAGGGTTGAATTTGAGTGGAAAAGATTTGGCCTCAAATCCTTTTGGAAGGACACAAGTCTATATATATATATATATTATATATATATATATATATATATATATATATAATATATATATATATATATATATATATATATATATATATATATATATATATATATATATATATATATATATAGAGAGAGAGAGAGAGAGAGAGAGAGAGAGACTTGAGTCATACCGGAAGGATTTGAGCACGAATCCTTCCCACTCAAATATAACCATATGACATTCGAATATAAGATCCATTCTGTTGAAGTTGATCTATATTATTTCAAGCATCAATAAACTAAAAATCAAGTATTTTAAATACTTTTTGTTCATGCATCAGGTAGGAAAAAACGGATGGCCTAAATAATGAGTTAGTTGGTTTTAACGGTGTAGAACATTTGAAACCTAATAAAAATTGATTTGTAGGGGTGTTTAAATGTTTAGATCATGATCAAATGGTCGGATCGAGAATTTATATGTCTAAAGATATAGATCTAACCAACTCACTTTTTCGGCCGTCCATTTTGCGCTACTTGATGAATGTGCAAAAAGTATTCAAAACACTAGATTTTTGATTTGTAGTTACTTTAAATAATATAGATCAACTTCAATGAAGTAGGTCTTGTATTTGAATGTCAGATGTTGTGTAACGGTCCCAGTTTAATAAATCCTCAATTTACATAACCTCCACTTACAAAATCGATTAACTTTATCATTTCCTTATTTCTTAAAAAATTTCAGCAGCACCTCCTTTATAATTACTGGTCGGATATAATATCCAATACAAATATGATAATTTCGGCTAACAATAGCCTACTTATTCTCATTCCAACCATATAATTAAATCCAAAATCATCCACACAATCATGAAAGTATTCGGCTTGACATCGCCTACTTATGGAGAAACATATCAATATGAATTCTAGAGTTTCTTTCTATTAATCCATAAAGTCTCAGAAATGACAACTTTCAACTTCACATGGCATCATGTTGATAAATACACTTCTTATTACTACAACTCAATACAAGATATCTCGAATGCCAACATGAACTGAAACTACTACAAGGTTCCCCAAATATGTAATTATATATATACAAGATTAATAGTCTATATCAAGACCCACATTTATCATTCACAACCCAAGTATTCCAAGATACAATAGTTGGATTGATTCAGGATGAACCCTACACAGCATAGCCCTGACCCCTGTCTCCAAGCAACTACAATATATCAGTCTGTGGGAGGGTGAGCTCGACAGCTCAGTGAGTGAGTCAGGAAATAAATCAAGAAATGATAATATCTCAAAGAGAGAATATGAATATTCATGCAACGAAAGAAACCTGAACAGTGAGAAGGCAAGAATCAAAGGCATCCGATAGTTTAATAATTAAGGCCTCAGCCTCTAAAATTTTTGAGGACGGTCAGACTCTTATGATCGTATTCCCCAATTTCTTTCTTAGATTTTCATATTTATGTGTGATAAGGTCTAAGAGTTACATAACAAATTCTCTCGTCTTATGTGTACATAGTGTGTATTACCCACGTACCTTGTTTTTCACGCTATCATACATTAACCACAAGAGTTATGCCATAACCCTAGTTATTGCATTCAGATAACACTTACTTCACAAGTCATAATTATATAACATACAATCATATCATATTTCTCATAATGCAATAACGCTTCACCCTTCAAGTAAAGCACGGATTCACATGCACATTTTCACCCAATATATGATATTCATTTCAATCAGCTAAACTTGTATTCTGATGGTTTCATGTCATATACGATGACACAACCCTCATACCCCAGTGTCACATACACACACATACACATTTGTATCACACATAACCATTTATTTTCAATCATTTGTAAGGATTCAAATACATGTATATCATATCACCATTCAAGTACTGCATGGATTAACCCTTGCACTTTCACCTATCATATCATATTTCATTATCTCATATAATAAAGCAGAGCTTCACAGTCATGCATAAGGACAAGCATAGAACACTGTTCAATTTAAATAAGCACATCTTATTTCATGACACACGACCCATCTCATACCCCGTCTTCACACCTACCAGCTCCCGCTGGCCCTTCCTACATTTAACACACACAATATCATACCCCGTCTTCACACCTACCAGCTCCCGCTGGCCCCTTCCTACATTTCACACAATATCATACCCCGTCTTCACACCTACCAGCTCCCGCTGGCCCCTTCCTACATTTCACACAATATCATACAAAATCATATTCACACAATTCCCAAGTTCGGATTCTTAACATGCTTATCAATTATAAGTGCTCCAATAGGTCAGCACTTAAGTGATAACATCTATTTCCTTTCATACTCTATCCAACTATTCATATTAGATGTATTATACAAAACAAATCATTCTCATAAAATTCTACTATGACGATGTCATAGGAGCATCTACTAACATATCACCTTCTATGTTAAACAACTCTTAAACACTTTCAGCTGAACTTAGAAAAGTTAAAGACTTGAGCAGTCTATACCTTTCTTTGCAATAAGAATATAGACAACATCTTGTTTAAACTGAAGGTAGGAATGTGAACCTTCTTAACAGTAACAAATCTTTCACTTTTAACCCAGTGTCGGAATCTCTAAGAAATTATCATATGTATAGTAAAGTACGGATCTCATTCCACTTGGCACTAAACTGCACACAAAATTATTGGTACCTTATATTTTTATGAGCCAGATAAGGACAGTCTGCTATCTGGAGTAGACACCACTATTAAACTTTTAGTAAAATCCTTCATGACTCATATTATGCTGATATCAAACTTTCGGGTATAACATAATTAAATCTTTTGTTACAAGGTCATGATATTTATCAGCTCTTCTATCTCTTAGACTTCTTAGGATATTACCCAAGACAATTTCAGGTGTAGACGCTAGGAGTACAATCTCACCTACTTTATATACTAAAAATTATAATGAAAGGAGGGCTTGAGTTTAATTGGGGAGATTTCCGTGTTCTCCAAATTTCTCTTCTAATTATATTTTAATTATAAAAGGGACACAATTTAGCTTTGTGCATTAATGAACTTGAAGTTCAATTCCTACATGTTAAGGATTTGCAAAGCCTTTACTACAACAATAAGGATCACTCTAAACATCCCTCGATTTGCTCGTGATGTTTCGACAAGCCTCTATCACCTACATCCAACCGGAATGTGAATAAACTGCTGGGAGGTGGACTCGTATAGCTCTATATATATCTCTTAGATGATATAACACATACTAAGTAGTTCGATGTTGCAGTGACCACCAGTCATGAACCTTTGTTGACACAATTTATGGCTCGATCTTTCTGGATAACCGACGGAGTTTTTTTTTTTTTTTTGATAACTTTCATTCTACGTATAGGAATAGAACGAGGAAAGATTTATTAGAAACTAGACTCCACTACCTTTCCAATGACCTATTACATGATAGGTTTTGATTAACCAAACTGCTCCAGAAATTCAAAAACCCTATCAGTTGTGCTGAATTCTGCAGCATGACAGTTTTGACCAACCTTCAATGTTACAGTCATAGCTTAAGTTACAGGTATCCGATGAGGGCATGGTATGAACCGTTGGAAAGTAGACTCGATTAGCTTTCCAACGGTATATTACATGACCTATTCCTTATTGAATATCCTTACGAAAGAAACCCCAAGATTCTGGTTTCAAGTCTGGACAGACTTTAACAATTAGTATTATTATTACCAAGTGCTTTGAACTACACATTTTCTCAACTTTTCCTCTTATCTTGCTTGTCCGCAATCAGTCAGGTCACACGGACTTTCTGAGTGTTAACAACTTGCACCAATTTAACGTTTTTCTTTTCAATCAACATCTATAGAAGCATGCACGTTGTACCTCAAGATAAAGTTATTATGTAATGGGAGTATCATGGCACAAATAATAAATTTCTACCACATAGCTCACATAAATTTCTATCAAATTAATTATATTATTCCAAACGAACCATTTACCACAAATTAAGTTGCCACATACTTGGATTACGGATTCCTTGCTATTAATGCAAATTCGCATTTTTCAAGACAATCAACAACCTTAACCATTGACTTTATTAATTGAATTATGTAGCTATTAACTCATAATTGTCCACCCACAATTAGATTTACCATACGACTTATACCATCACCCCCCCTTTACATTAAGTTGGATCGTGCCTCCACAAAGCCTAACACTCTCATATGAAGGTACTTTGAGAGTGACACAAATACACCACAAAAATTAGTAAGGATAGCTTGAACAAGGTTATTTAGAACAACTAAAGTCGGTAAATACCTAGGTATACAAATCTAGGAAATGAAATGTAGTCTAATTCAATTCACGAGTTCATCAAATAATTACAATTAATTTGAAGTAAGAACCCTCTTCACCACATGATATGCCCCCACAATACAATATTTACATTCCTCACTAATATGTAATTAATTCAATTCAATAATCTCTACAACAAGTTTAGGCCACTATGTATTTCTAAAAATCATGAAATCCCCAAAATGTATACATGCATAGTTTCAAAAGGAAAGATTTCTAATCAACTCAAAGATCAAGAGTTAGGGTTTCTCCAAAAAATGTATTTTAAGAAAAGACAAAAGGGGGAAGACCCACTCACACGAATTTCGACCTTCCGATCGCTCTAGCCGGCTGCCGCGCCGCCCTAGCCGGCTGCCGCCGCCCTTGCCGCGGCCTGGCCGGCCCTGGCCGCGCCTGGCCGCGCGCTGGGCGCGCCTGGCCTCGCCTGGCCGTGCCCTGGCCGCCGTCCGCCCTGAGAGAGGGAGAGAGAGAGAAGGGTTGGTGGGGGAGGAGAGAGGAAGAGGAGAGGGAACCTGAGAGATGGATCTAGGGTTTTCTTTTTTTTTTTGGGTTGAGGGAGATGAACGTGAGATTCATTTCTCTCTTTCTTTTACACAAAACCCCCACTCAAATATGATTATTATGCACACTCATAATCTCTCTCCCACCTCATCATGCCACCTATACACACTAATTTCTAGGGAAATCCTAGCCCTCCATCAACTCATGCCATGCACACCTACCCTCTCCTACCAACTTTAGTATTTCTAGGTATTTACTTACATTATCTTGTATTTACACAATATACCATCACATCCATGTAATATATATATACTTATATATACACATATATCCTCTACCCATATATACATGCCAAAATACTCATACACCCATATATTGAATTTATTCAATATTTGTTTTACTTCATATTCCTCCATAATCAAACTTAAAATAATTACTATAATAAAACTCCCATTTTACACAAAACATTCAATCATTGTCTCAAAAAATTTTTTTGACTAATCATGTTTATCCAATATTAAGATTTTTTTTTTTTTTATGATCGGGGTGTTACATGTTGGTATCTGAGTGAAAAGGATTCGGGCTCGAATCCTTCCGGAATGACACATCTCTCTCTCTCTCTCTCTCTTATATATATATATATATATATTATATATATATATATATATATATATATATATATAATATATATATATATATATATATATGAAGGGACCAGATATAGAACCAGCGGTGAAGAATACGGTGAAAGATAAATAATTGTTGTAATGGAATAAATGTGTATGCATGACACATGTGTGTGTACACTATGTGTGTATTGAAAATGTTACCGTGTATGGTATGATGGACACTTGAGAATTCATGATACAGTAATAAGAACATAGATAACTATTGATATGATACATAGTGGATACCCTGTAAATCTGATGAAGTACCGAAATAATTTAGAATAGTACTGCATAAGTTCGGGCACTTATTCATCATGCTCACGTTGACGCTTGATTCTTTATTATGCTTATACTTGAACTTTCACTTAATATATAACTTCACTCACTGAGCTATGAGCTCACCCCTCTCAGTCTGAATATTTTTAGATCAAAGCAAAGACCCAATGAAAGGACTTCAGTATAAATCGGATTATCGCCAAACACTCTGGATGGACATTAAAAGTAGATATTTTATACTTACATCCTGATTTGTATGAACATGTTGATTTTTATAAATTAGTGGTTATGAAGTAGAACATAGTTGGATTTGTGTTGATATTTTTTAAGGGTTATCTATAGTACACTTATTTAGAAATAAGATTTATAGATCAGTTTTGTTGAACTTTTTCATTGAGGTAGGTTGAATTTATGTTATTGAGAATTATAACTAAGTAGGCGATGTCAAGCCAAATACTTTATAACTGTGTGAAAATATTGTATCTAGATAACTGGTCGATGTTAATGTTGGAACTTACAGTTTGATAAATTTTGATGATGGATAACAAATGTGATACAGATCCATTGGAGCTCTATCTCAAGAGTTTATACTGAGTTCTGGTGGCTCAAGCTCATATAAGATTTTGACTATCTGTATTTTTAAAATTGTTAAAAGCCTTGATCACAACACAAATAATCTTATACCCCTTTTTATAGTCGACTAATATATCTTATAGTCGACTTGCTTTATTATATAGTCGATTAAGTGTCTTCACAAAAAAATATATCAATTTTTTGTTTGTTGATTGTAACCAACATTAGTTGACTTACCCTCACTGCTAGTCGACTAGTTTACTTTCTAGAGACTTGTTATTCTATGTCAATCTTCATATAGTCAACTTGATATCTTGACTAGTCGACTAGTACAGTTAAAATTTCTTATACTTGTCGACTACTCCTTCACCCTAGTCGACTAACTTTAGTTTCTGACTGTTAATCAATTATTGATTTTCTGGTGTTTTATCCAACGTTCTGATTTTCAAATTTAAGTTGATAACTTTCCTAACTGACCATTGATTTTACGTATAAATAGGAATGTTATCCTAAGATAAATTCACCAATTCAAATCACAAGTTTTTCTACCCAAATTCTGTTCAAAAAATTCTGTTTTTGAGAAAACTTATTTCTACTTTCTGTTCTGCACACAATTCCAATTTTTTTTTTGAAGAATTCTGAGAGTCCACCTATAAGAGATCTTGTTCACAATTACATGCAAGTTTCAAGGCTTATAAGATTCATTGTAATCGTTCAAAGAGTTGTTGTCTTCTTAGTATAGAGAAGAGTTGTACAGACTTGGAAAAGTTGTTTTGTCAAGTGTTGTATAAGGAGTTGATTTTGAGGTGTATCAAATCAGGATAAGGAAAATCTCAAACAGGTTACTTGGGACTGGACGTAGGTCACAAGGACCGAATCAGGATAAAATCTCTTATATTTGCGTTTGCATTTTTCTGAGATTTATTTCGTTCATTTTACTTTCCTACAAGTAGATTATTTTTAAAAGTTTATAAACATTATTCACTCCCCTCTAGTGTTTGTATTTTCTTATTTATAGATCCTATAGTGTAATACCCTGTTCCCAGAATACGTACTTAGTTGCGTATTCAGTTTTCGACCGTATTTTTCGATTTACTTCCTGTATTTGACCGATTTCAATTTCAAATATCATTTTCCAATATATTAGATTTTCTATGATTTTCTGGATTTTTCCTGAATTAAAATAAATTTCTTCAAAACCGATGTCGACTAGTGTCGCTGATCGATTCCTGGAATTTTAATTCTCAAACGGTTAAGAATTTCTAGAAGAGTCTTTAGACTTTATTTCTTAGAATCATATTCCTACTTAAATACTTTTTCTAAGGATTTTATAAATTTATGAAAACTCCAACGGAGTCGGTAGATAACTGATTCCGGGATTTTTAGTTTTAAAACTATAAAGTATTTCTTAAAAAGGATTTCACTATTAGTCTTCATATATTATTATTGATTTTTGATAAAATTTACGAGTCGTTCCGAGATACTTGAAATCCGGACGATTTCGGTATTTTCTGAAATGTTTTCCGCATACTTGATTTAAACCTAGGAATCCATGTTTTCAATATTTTCAATTTCCAAGTTAGAGTAAATATCTTCCTTTATGAATTTCTTTCCATTTTTCCTTTTCCTTTATTCCTCTTTCTCCACAACCACAAATTTTTTCCCATTTTTCCAAAAATACAAATCTCTTCCAAAATTCCAACTCCACATAATCTCACCAAACCCCATTTAATGCACCTCTCTCTCTCTCTCTCCCATGGCCGGCCAAGTGGCCAAGGAGAGGGACACCCATCCCCTCTCCCATTTTGCAATAAACCCCCTCACATTTACACTATTTACATCTCCTTTACAAAAATCAAACCCTATATAAACTTCCTTTACAATTCTTTTCTCTTTTTTCTTCACTTCACCAAGAGATTAGCCCTCACCTCTTCCTTCTCCATCTCAAACTCAACCCTAACTCCAAGAACACCACAAGATCTTCACCTCTAGCTCAAGCAACTGATTTGGAGCTGGATCGTAGCTCTTTTCGTCCCAAGGATCACATAGGTGCCATTTGACGACCACACTCTTCCCGGACTCGTAAAGCTTCAATCGAACCTTTCCTAGTGAGTATATTTACTCACCAAGACTTGTAAACTCCTTTATATACTTGTGTTGACAATTCATGTTCACTTGAGCCATAAAAATCACATTTTTAGACCCTCAAACAAAACCCTAGAAATCTGTTCTGTTTGCTGTTTTCCCACGATTAGTCGACTAGACCTAGGGACTAGTCGACTAATCCACTTTAGTTGAAACTCAACCTTTTCTGATTTCACAGTTTTAGTCGACTAGACCAGATTTCCAGTCGACTAGAGACCCCTAGTCGACTACCCATTTCTCCCCAGTCGACTCCTGTTTTCCTGAAATAAAACATCAACTCTCTGTATCTCAGACTTAGTCGACTTAGGTATCCATTAGTCGACTAGTAGTTCCCTGTTAGTCGACTACCCTTACAACCCTAGTCGACTAACTTTCCCTGAAACAGAACCCAACTCTCTGTTTCTCAGTTTTAGTCGACTCATCCAGACTAGTAGTCGACTTAAGACCCCTAATAGTCGACTAACCCTCCCACCTAGTCGACTAATTCTGACTGTTTGACTTAGTTGATTCTGTTCTGAATTTGGATCTTATTGTTGATACATGTATGGCATATTACTTTTGTTCATGCTTCATAACTGGTACTACATGACATGTTACTTGATAGACATTATCTCATATTACTTCATGACTTGTCATTGCATATCATCGCTCCATAACTTGTTAAAATGTGAATATCACCACTTATCATGCCATCCCTTGAACCAAGCATGATACACTTGACTTTTGCATAAAATGGACCAACTTACACCTGGGTCGGGGGAAAACATGCGGATATCGATATGTGTTCGTGTTTACAGTGGCTTTTAGGAATGTTGTGCAACTCATGTTCCGGTCTGACCTGTGGGCCTCCAGGGGACCGAGGGGAGTGCTTGCTCCCTCTATTACTGGTACCATCATGTTAAGGCATACATAAGTCCCTCCTGTTTAGCCTAGCGGCTGGCTTCCGTCACCAAGCAACGGAACAATCCTGGACCGTTATCCCGGGCATGTACGGGGTCCACTGTAAACATAGTTCGTCGATACAACCGCTGTTCCAATAACAACCTTGCTTTACTAGGATATGGATCTATGTGCTCTGGGACGCTGGGTCACATAGCTAGATATCACAGTAAGACAAGTAATAATAATAAGACGTCAACTGTAGATTTAATGTATTAGGACTTTATCTCTTCATTGCTTTTCATACTTGTTAGCTGATATTCCTTATATTGTTTCATACTACTTATTCATGTCTCTTAGCCACTTGGCTGTAGTCCGTTTATTGTCTATATGTCTTGACTCCCTTGGATTTGCATATTCAGATTCCGAAGCTTGGACAGAAGTGGAGCCAACTGCTGAGGATCGAGCCTATCTTAGTGGGCAAGCTGACTAGTTCTTGTCCCTTCGTGCCAGACTCCTCATTTTTGACTCACGGGATCTTCTTTCTACTCGTGAGCTTTTTGTATACATATTTGTATCTTGTTCTTTTGGACTTGGTTGTGATAAATGACACTTGTAAAGTGTAATAGTTATCATATCCTGTATAACTTTGTATATGTACTTTCTTGTTGGCATATGTATGATTACCACGCTTTGTTGAGTACTCTGATCTTTATTGTACTTTTATGCTTAGCGTATATACTTGGGGCATCTTTTGACCTACGTATATACGTCGCAGTGACGTCCCCGTATCCGTGGAATCGGGGCGTTACAGGTTGGTATCAGAGCCTAGGCTCTCACACCTGAAGTACAATCGAGCGGCAAATTTTAATAATTTGCTAATGCCAACTATAATATACAAAGTTATACAGTCCTCCTTGATTCCTTCTTGATTCCTTCCTTGTATCCTAAACTCCTTCCATTTGTTTCCAAATTCCAGTTATCTTTCCCAACTCGGTATGGAGCGAAGGACGGGCCGTAACCACTCGGGGCAAGCTTCGAATGGACCCACGGGAGAGAATGTGGATATTTTGAGGGTCATTCAGACCATGATGGAAAACCAGCAGCAGCAGACTGAACTCCTCAGGCAAGAATTGGCAGCACCGAAGGAACAGAGGCCGGGAAATGTATCGGACTTCAGACGGCTGCAACCAGCTATCTTCACGGGAGGCGAGAAACCATTGGATGCTGAACAATGGTTGACGGATACCACAGATCTGCTGAATGCAGCCAGGGGGTACCAAAGGAGAACCAAGTTGAGGTCGCCAAGATTCAGTTGAAAGATGTTGCTAGAACTTGGGGCTTGCTGAAGAGGCCAGACTGGAGAAGCCTGTCACCTGGGACACGTTCTCCAAGAGTTTCTACAACAGATTCTTCCCAGCTACTGCTCAGAAGGACATGGAAGAGCAGTTTATCAGGCTCCAGCAAGGGAGCAAGTCCGTGGACGAGTATGCTGCAGAGTTTCTTAGATTGAGCCGCTTTGCTCCGTACATGGTGACGGATGAGGAGAAGCGGGCAAGCAGGTTCCAGCAGGGTCTGCAGATGGACATACAAGTTTTCCTGATGCCCCAGCAGTTGAAGACTTATTCGGAGGTTCTCACCATAGCTCGAGAAGTTGAGCGTGGGCTTGAGAAGAAGAAAGTTGACCAGATGGGGAACCAGGCCATGAAGAGGCCATTTGTACCAATGGGAAGAGGAGGCCCATATAGAGCAGCGAAAGTTCAGAGGCAACCTTTCAGGCCAGCTCCTTACCAGACGGCCCAACCAGTTTCTTTCTGCAGTTATTGTCAGAAGCCAGGGCATATCCGACAGAATTGCCGGAGGGCAAATGGGTTGTGTTTGGTGTGTGGATCACGGGATCATTCTATAGAGACCTGTCCACACAGGAGATTGGGGGTAGCCAACCAGACTTTGCCAGCACTTCCAGGACCAATGGACAGAGAGTGCTACCAGGGCCACTTGGGCAGAGGAATCAGGGACCAGTGATGAGGAGAGCTCTTCCCCTTCCGCCACAGCATGTTGTTCGCCCAGTCCAGAGAGGAGCCAGGACTGTAGCAGGGCGTGGTAGAGGTCAGGCTTACACTCTTACAGCAGAAGAGGCTGAGGCTTCAGAGGAAGTGATAACAGGTAACATCAGAGTTTATTCAAAACCTGTTCTCGCTCTCTTCGATTCAGGAGCATCCCACTGTTATATCTCAGACCATTTTGTGGCTTTGCATTCTATACCTGTTAAATCTTTCGACCACAAGTGGGAGATTAGTACAGGGAATGGGGTAGTCATATCTTCTAGGGTTTGTACTGATTGTCCAGTAGAACTTTGTGATAAGACCTTGGCCATAGATATGCTCGTACTAGACACCAAAGGGTACGACGTGATCTTAGGCATGACCTAGCTCAGTCAGTACTATGCAGTGATTGATTGTAGGGAGAGGAAGATTAATTTCAGGATCCCTCTTCAACCGGAGTTCCAATTTAGTGGAGAGGTGAAGTCTACCAAGGGAAAGATACGGATGGCTACTTCGGAGGTTCAGAAGCAGAAGGTACCGGTGTGGGATGAATTCCCAGAGGTGTTTGCTGAGATTTCAGGACTGCCACCGGAAAGGATGATTGAGTTCTCCATTGACACAGTTCCAGGAGCAGCTCCTATATCCAAGGCTCCGTACAGGATGGCACCGACGGAGTTAGAGATTCTGAAGAAGCAACTGCAGGAATACTCAGACAAGGGATTGATTCGGCCAAGTACTTCACCATGGGGAGCTCCAGTACTGTTGGCCAATAAGAAGGATGGTGGTAAGAGACTTTGTATTGACTATAGGGAGTTGAACAAAGTTACCATCAAGAACAAGTATCCTTTACCCAGGATTGATGATCTGTTTGATCAGCTTCATGGAGCCCGTGTATTCTCTAAATTGGATTTACAGTCGGGTTACCATCAGCTGAGGGTGAAGAAGGAGGATATCCGAAGACGGCATTCAGGACCCGTTATGGCCACTATGAGTTTCTAGTTATGCCTTTCGGAGTCACCAATGCCCCTTCAGTTTTCATGGATTTGATGAACCGAGTGTTCTCGCCCTATCTGGATCAGTTTGTTGTTGTTTTCATAGATGACATCCTGATTTATTCAAAGAACAACAGGGAGCATGCAGAACACTTCAGGATTGTATTGCAGACTCTCCAGCAGGAGCAGCTTCATGCTAAGAGGAACAAGTGTGATTTCTGGTTGGACAGTATAGCTTTCCTTGGGCACATTGTTTCAGCAGAAGGAATCTCAGTGGATCCCAGCAAAGTCCAGGCAGTGAGGGATTGGCAGATTCCGAGGACGGTGACTGAGATTAAGAGTTTTCTTGGATTAGCCGGATATTACAGACGCTTTGTCCAGGATTTCTCTAGGATTGCAGCTCCATTGACCAGGCTCACCAGGAAAGGGGAAAGGTACATATGGACTGAGGAGTGTACTGCAGCATTTGAGCAATTGAAGCAGAGGCTCATTTCAGCTCCAATCTTGAGGACTCCCTCAGGTAGAGGAGGGATGGTCATCTACAGTGATGCATCAGGTAAAGGCCTGGGGTGTTGCTTATGCAACATGGTCATGTTATAGCATATGCATCAAGGCAACTGAAGACTCATGAGCGGAATTACCCAACTCATGACTTGGAGCTAGCAGCTGTTATCTTTGCCTTGAAGATTTGGAGGCATTATCTTCTGGGAGATAAAGTGTTGATATACACTGATCACAAGAACCTCAAGTATATTTTCTCGCAGAAAGAGTTGAATATGAGGCAGAGGAGATGGCTTGAACTGATGGCGGACTATGATATTGACTTGCAATATCATCCAGGCAAGGTCAATACAGTTCCAGATGCACTGAGCAGGATGCCAGAGAATAGAGTGCTTGTCCAGCTCACTCAGCAGAAGGAGTTGATTCGAGACTTCATCAGTTTGGACTTGATGTTAGTTCGAAGGACTGAGAAGGCAGGACAGTTCATGACTTTGCAGATTCAGTCAACATTGATTGATGAGATCAGGGAAGCTCAGAAGGAAGATCCCAGGTTACAGACATTCCGAGCTCAGGTAGAGGCTGGATTGAGGACTGATATCTGCATTCATCCAGATGGTGCCTTATATTTCGGTAGCAGGATTTGTGTTCCCCAAGGGAAGTTAGACAGAAGATTTTGGCAGAAGCACACAGTTCAGCATATTCCATCCACCCAGGGGGAAACAAGATGTATCAGGACTTGAAGAAGCAGTTTGGTGGAATGCTATGAAGAGGGAGATAGCTCAGTTTGTAGCCAAGTGCCTGGTGTGCCAGCAGATAAAGATAGAGCATCAGAGGTCAGCTGGACTTCTACATCCTTTGCCGATACCCGAATGGAAGTGGGAGCACATCACTATGGATTTTGTCACGGCATTACCTCGTAGTCCCAAGGGTAACAATGCTGTGGGTCATCATTGATCGCCTCACCAAGTCAGCTCACTTCATACCATTCAGGGTGGGACAGTCAACGGAGGTCTTGGCAGACAAGTACATGAAGGAGATAGTTCGTCTGCATGGAGTTCCAGTCAGTATTGTTTTCAGATAGAGACACCAGATTCAGATCCCATTTTGGGAGAGTCTCCAAGAAAGTTTGGGGACCCGTCTGAAATTCAGTACATCATATCATCCTCAGACAGACGGGCAATCTGAGAGGACTATCCAGATCCTTGAAGATATGCTAAGGGCCTGCATGATTGAGTTTAAGGGATCTTGGGAAGATCATCTTCACTTGGCTGAGTTTTCTTATAACAACAGCTATCAGGCAAGTATCAAGATGGCACCTTTTGAGGCATTGTATGGAAGGAAGTGTCGGTCACCGATTTGTTGGGATGAAGTCGGTGAGAGGAGACTTTTGGGGCCAGAGATTCTGATTCAGACAACAGAGAAAGTCAGAGTCATCAGAGATCACCTCAGGACAGCTCAAAGCCGTCAGAAGAGTTGGGCAGATTCTCAGAGAAGGCCATTGGAGTTCCAGGCAGGAGATCATGTGTTCTTGAGGATATCACCTACCAGAGGAGTGATCCGGTTCGGTATTCGTGGAAAGCTGAGTCCGAGATATATCGGCCCATTCGAAATTTTGGAGCGAGTGGGAGATGTGTCTTACAGATTGGCCTTACCTCCATCTTTGGACGGTGTGCACAATGTTTTCCACGTATCTCAGTTGAGGAAATATGTAAAGGATGATAGTCATATTTTGGATCATTCCGAACTGGAACTACAGCCAGATTTATCATATCAGGAGAAGCCGATGGCCTTTTGGATAAGAGTGTGAAGACACTGAAGAACAAGGCTATACCATTGGTATTGGTGTCTTGGAACAGACATGCACCGGGAGAAGCCACATGGGAACGAGAGGATGTTATCCGAGAGCGTTACCCTCAACTCTTCACATCTTGATTTGGTAAAAACTCTTTCCTTCTATTCTTTTCTACTGTTATCACTCTTCTTTTCCTTATCTATCTGTTACCTTTCCTGTTACCTTTCACCTTATGAAATTTCGAGGACGAAATTTTTGTAAGGTGGGTGGATTGTAATACCCTGTTCCCAGAATACGTACTTAGTTGCGTATTCAGTTTTCGACCGTATTTTTCGATTTACTTCCTGTATTTGACCGATTTCAATTTCAAATATCATTTTCCAATATATTAGATTTTCTATGATTTTCTGGATTTTTCCTGAATTAAAATAAATTTCTTCAAAACCGATGTCGACCAGTGTCGCTTATCGATTCTGGAATTTTAATTCTCAAACGGTTAAGAATTTCTAGAAGAGTCTTTAGACTTTATTTCTTAGAATCATATTCCCTACTTAAATACTTTTTCTGAGGATTTTATAAATTTATGAAAACTCCAACGGAGTCGGTAGATAACTGATTCCGGGATTTTTAGTTTTAAAACTATAAAGTATTTCTTAAAAAGGATTTCACTATTAGTCTTCATATATTATTATTGATTTTGGTAAAATTTACGAGTCGTTCCGAGATACTTGAAATCCGGACGATTTCGGTATTTTCTGAAATGTTTTCCGCATACTTGATTTAAACCTAGGAATCCATGTTTTCAATATTTTCAATTTCCAAGTTAGAGTAAATATCTTCCTTATGAATTTCTTTCCATTTTTCCTTTTCCTTTATTCCTCTTTCTCCACAACCACAAATTTTTCCCATTTTTCCAAAAATACAAATCTCTTCCAAAATTCCAACTCCACATAATCTCACCAACCCCCATTTAATGCACCTCTCTCTCTCTCTCCCATGGCCGGCCAAGTGGCCAAGGAGAGGGACACCCATCCCCTCTCCCATTTTGCAATAAACCCCCTCACATTTGCACTATTTACATCTCCTTTACAAAAATCAAACCCTATATAAACCTTCCTTTACAATTCTTTTCTCTTTTTTCTTCACTTCACCAAGAGATTAGCCCTCACCTCTTCCTTCTCCATCTCAAACTCAACCCTAACTCCAAGAACACCACAAGATCTTCACCTCTAGCTCAAGCAACTGATTTGGAGCTTGGATCGTAGCTCTTTTCGTCGCCAAGGATCACATAGGTGCCATTTGACGACCACACTCTTCCCGGACTCGTAAAGCTTCAATCGAACCTTTCCTAGTGAGTATATTTACTCACCAAGACTTGTAAACTCCTTTGTATACTTGTGTTGACAATTCATGTTCACTTGAGCCATAAAAATCACATTTTTAGACCCTCAAACAAAACCCTAGAAATCTGTTCTGTTTGCTGTTTTCCCACGATTAGTCGACTAGACCTAGGGACTAGTCGACTAATCCACTTTAGTTGAAACTCAACCTTTTCTGATTTCACAGTTTTAGTCGACTAGACCAGATTCCAGTCGACTAGAGACCCCTAGTCGACTACCCATTTCTCCCCAGTCGACTCCTGTTTTCCTGAAATAAAACATCAACTCTCTGTATCTCAGACTTAGTCGACTTAGGTATCCATTAGTCGACTAGTAGTTCCCTGTTAGTCGACTACCCTTACAACCCTAGTCGACTAACTTTCCCTGAAACAGAACCCAACTCTCTGTTTCCCAGTTTTAGTCGACTCATCCAGACTAGTAGTCGACTTAAGACCCCTAATAGTCGACTAACCCTCCCACCTAGTCGACTAATTCTGATTGTTTGACTTAGTTGATTCTGTTCTGAATTTGGATCTTATTGTTGATACATGTATGGCATATTACTTTTGTTCATGCTTCATAACTGGTACTACATGACATGTTACTTGATAGACATTATCTCATATTACTTCATGACTTGTCATTGCATATCATCGCTCCATAACTTGTTAAAATGTGAATATCACCACTTATCATGCCATCCCTTGAACCAAGCATGATACACTTGACTTTTGCATAAAATGGACCAACTTACACCTGGGTTGGGGGAAAACATGCGGATATCGATATGTGTTCGTGTTTACAGTGGCTTTTAGGAATGTTGTGCAACTCATGTTCCGGTCTGACCTGTGGGCCTCCAGGGGACCGAGGGGAGTGCTTGCTCCCTCTATTACTGGTACCATCATGTTAAGGGCATACATAAGTCCCTCCTGTTTAGCCTAGCGGCTGGCTTCCGTCACCAAGCAACGGAACAATCCTGGACCGTTATCCCGGGCATGTACGGGGTCCACTGTAAACATAGTTCGTCGATACAACCGCTGTTTCCAATAACAACCTTGCTTTACTAGGATATGGATCTATGTGCTCTGGACGCTGGGTCACATAGTTAGATATCACAGTAAGACAAGTAATAATAATAAGACGTCAACTGTAGATTTAATGTATTAGGACTTTATCTCTTCATGCTTTTCATACTTGTTAGCTGATATTCCTTATATTGTTTCATACTACTTATTCATGTCTCTTAGCCACTTGGCTGTAGTCCGTTTATTGTCTATATGTCTTGACTCCCTTGGATTTGTATATTCAGATTCCGAAGCTTGGACAGAAGTGGAGCCAACTGCTGAGGATCGAGCCTATCTTAGTGGGCAAGCTGACTAGTTCTTGTCCCTTCGTGCCAGACTCCTCATTTTTGACTCACGGGATCTTCTTTCTACTCGTGAGCTTTTTGTATACATATTTGTATCTTGTTCTTTTGGACTTGGTTGTGATAAATGACACTTGTAAAGTTTAATAGTTATCATATCCTGTATAACTTTGTATATGTACTTTCTTGTTGGCATATGTATGATTACCACGCTTTGTTGAGTACTCTGATCTTTATTGTACTTTTATGCTTAGCGTATATACTTGGGGGCATCTTTTGACCTACGTATATACGTCGCAGTGACGTCCCGTATCCGTGTGGAATCGGGGCGTTACATATAGTTAAGACCATTGTTGTAAATAATTAATGTATCATGACAGACTCCATATTATAGAAGAGATATTGCCGAAATTTTGAATAATTTTTCAGGATTATCTGAACTATTCGAGTTTCTTAGATTATTACTGATGATTAAGTGAAGATTAAGATTAATTCAGGTGATTAAAATCTGAGACCGTTACATAACATCGTCAATGTAACTCGTTCTTAAAGGTGAATCAGTTAGCATTGGTGTTTTTGTGAGAGGGGCAGCGGTGGATTGGCAGAAAGAGAAAGTCGTTGTCAACCGATAGATGAGATCTAGGGTTTCAACAGTGGAACTGAGAGGCATCTAGTTAAATTACCAGAATCAGTATCAATGGCTAAAATGTGATCTGATTTCATTAATGGTTGAGATCATTTTAGTATAACTTAAATTAATGAGAGGATTTAATTAAGAGCTAAAAACAACGCTATTAATTGGTCGTGCCGGCCTAATGGAGCTCCATTCGTTGTCTTTATTGAACCATGATGTGTAGGGTTTAGGCGAGCTCAAACAGGACCAAAAGTTATATGAGTCGTAAAGTTTATAGTCCAGGCATGACCTAGAGCCCATAGTGCGGCCCATATAACGAAATATTTCGTGCCAACCCATCGTGCCTTGGATCGGTTCTTACCCATCACCGACCCTAATTGTCAGTGGGTTGTTAGTCATGCGCGCAGGCACTAGTGGCCGCATGCAAGACATAAGCCGTTAGATCACAGATTGAGTCAAATTTGCTTGAATCAAAGGTCTCTTATGCACAATGCACAAACTAAAAGGGAGAGATGGCATGCATTGAGGAAACAAAGCAAGCCTAATACTAATACTACTGCTGCTAATTATAATAATAATAATAAACAGATAAGGAAAGGAAAAAAAAATAAAATAAACTTCTAGCTACTACTCTCATTCATTTAAAATGGATGACTCTATTTTTTATAAATATATAAGGAAGAAACATATTTCTTATTGTCCAAGTGTAACCTTGAACAATATCCTTTCTCTATGCTTTAACTATTCCCAATTTCCTCTCCACAGTTAGCCACAATAAAGATAGAAATTTCTAGAGAAAAATGAGAAAGGAACATCAGGATGATAGATTTTGAATCAAATTGAAATAGATAAGAATAGGAATAATGAAGAAAAAGGAGTGTCATGTGAGAATAAGCTACTCTTATTAGATATGTGGCTAAGATGCCGAATTGACTAGCGAACGAAAAAGGAATGTCAGAGGAGAATTTAGCAACTACAATTAGATATATGGCTAAGATGCCCAATTTCTCTTTATTCTCTTAATGCATGAGGGCAACGTTTGTAGAATTTTAGCAGTCCTTGAGAATCTATAGGACAAGGTGGTGTCAAATAATGTCATGTGCACAAGTATAGTGGATCTACTAGAGAGCCGAGTAACTCTATTCCCATAAACTTTTCGACCGATAAATACCCATTGAGCCAAATGGTAGGGATAATCAACAAAATATTTGGAGATATTAAGAGAGACTCTTGCGGAGGTAGGAGATTATCTCCTCTATGTTGCATGGGGAGTTTGCATCAATGGCATCCATGGTTGACTCTCCCTCAAGGGTTTCCGACTGGCCTCCAAAGGCTTCCGGGTGCCCTCTGGGGAGAGCCGACTATGCGTGGTATTCCAATTTGTCGTTGAGTTGCATTCCTAAAGCCTATTGATATCATCTCTTTCTCTGATGTTTTTGTCTGAATTCATGTTTAGTTGCGAGCAACACCTTTGTTATCTCGTATGTTTCACTTATTTGGTATTTTACCTAGTTCATGCTCATATTTTAAACAAAAACTAGTCCTCTCTTCTTCTGTTTTTGAGTGGGTGTTAAAAAATAATATTAGGATTAGAATATAGCATCATTAATAATACACAATTCAGTTTCTTCAACTGATTTAATAATAAACTTATTTAACTATCAAATAACCTAAGGTATACTTAAATAGACAAAAGGAGGTTTTTTTTTTGTTTTTATTTATTATTTTATTTTTAAGCAAGATGAGATCTCAATCAAAAAAACGCGGGGGGGGGGGGGGGGGGGGGGTGGGGGGGGTGGTGATGGGAGTTGTTGGAATAGCAATAATCCTCAAATCATTGTTTCATAACCTTGGTTCTTTGAAAACAATTTCCCAGTACAACTGACTTTTCACTCAAAAAAAAAAAAATTATTCCAAAAGGATGCATATTTCAAAGTCCAACTGACAATAGTTATTATTTTACTTGAACATCAAGTATTTCAAGATTTCTTAATTTGTTAGTCAATGGTCCTACATTTACTTTGGGTTTTAATTTTTGTATAGTAAAGAGGCGACTCCTTGAGGATTGAAACTATAGGTCCCTTCTCTTTCCTAACTTTTTCCCGTACCAACTTTTCTTTAAAATTAAAGACCTTTATTCATATTAGTCCACAGAAACTTTTACCACATTTCATGCAAATCATAATTAATTTTTTTTGAGAGAATAAGGGGAGCGGCATAAAGATTTATTTTATTGAAAAATTAATTAATATTCTTATATAGAGATTGCAGTATGTGACATGAATTATCTCAGGCTACAAGAGAGCCTAAAAGAAATTTGGGATGATCATTACTTCAGCATCGAGGATTACAATCGGTCAAGACACTAAACAACACTTATCTCAAAAAAAGAAACAAAACAACAACAAAGAGAAGCCTAGCTAATTTTATTGATTTGTCTAGTAAAATCAACCATTGAAGAGATGGAAGAAAGCATCATATCTGATTGTTTCTTTTTTGGTACTCCAATATCCTATCCTATTTCAGAGTTTGCAATGTATAAATCTCATCTGAAGTTTCAAAATATCCTCTAAATGAAGAAAGTTTTTAATCAAGTCTATTTAGAGGTAAATTCATCTTTCATTTTGTTTCATATGAGACTAAATCTTTTTTTTTTTCATCTTCTGATATTCCTCGTTAATCTTGCTTAATTAGATTCAAAAGTAAAACACTAAATCACATCGCTCTCATAAGTGAGGGTTGATCATCTTCTAATCCTTACTTATGTTCGAAATTGGGTTGTGCAATGCATGAAAGTGATCAATTCAATTAGAGGATATATCATTTCAGTAAAGAGTGAAGATCTATTCATTTTAAGAAACAAAAATAAAAAGGCTAAATTACAAGAAACTACCACGAACTCTTAAGATTTTAATAAAAACTATTTTTAACTTGCTTTATTATACAAACTAATTTCCATTTTCCACTTTCACTTTTGAAAAAGAGAGATTAAAAAAACCTATGGTCCATTTCATAATTGTGAACCTTCCTTTGCCATCTTGCATTTGGATATTCATCTTCTAGCCAAAAGAATTAATAATAATAGTTTTAATCAACAGATTCAATCCCAAATAGCTAGTAATACTCAATACCAGATTTACGTATGAAATTAAGCGGGGAAATTGTTGGGACTATTCAGGAAATATAGTCTTTATGATTTGCCTGCCACACTCTTCATACATGCAACCTTTACAAGAATAAAGCTTGTTCAACGGACACATATAATATTTACAAAAAACAGGCTCTTCGCTAGAATGGCCTCAATAACCACCACCACCAAATGTACCACCACCACAAGCACCACCACCATGGCCACCACCAGTGCCGGTGCCGGTTACTTGTGCTAAAAACAACGTACATGATGAACGCAGCCATGCAAAGCATCGACAAAGCTCCATGCAAATCCAGCGTGAAATCATTGTCATCATTGCCACTGCCACCATCACCGCCAGTGTTTCCGTCGAAGGAATAGACAACTCTGGCCATCTCCTTCCGGCAATATAGCAGATGGTCTTGTGAATGGTTGCAAATGGACTTAGAGCACAAATATATAGAAGGGGTGAGAGATGAACTAAAAGGATAAATTGTTGATGAAAGTTTCCTAACAACATCCTGAAAAGTTTGTTGGTGTATGTGGCACAGTAGGAAGCAGGAGATGACTCGGCGACCCGAATAATTAGTCAATGGTCGTTGTTTTTACAACGCTGTCCGTCACTTGGCCGACGTCGTGATCATGACGTACTTATTTGCCTACGTCATCAGACAAATACACAGTTTTCAAGTTTATACTGCATTTTCTGTTAATAATGTGCCACTGTTGGCAAATGATATGGATGAATAGTTTGGATCGAAAGAAACTATGTAATTGATCAAGTGTTCAGAAGACAGATAACAACAGAAGAAGAGAGGTGGGGTATTCTCTCTTTCAGTAATATTATGTAATTGATCAAGTGGATCCTGAACTCTGATCACCTACTTTTGATTCCGTTTCTCATGTCTGTGTCCTGTTGATTCTTGGTGTAGATTCTTGAACAGCTGCAGCAACAAGCTGATAACATTTTGATCGTCCAGTAATTGTAATCTAAATATTAGAAGATTGAGAAATGGAGGGTGTGGATTCATTGGCCAACTGAGTTTTAACTTGTTATCCTTCTGTGAGTTCAGATTGACAGTGGAGCTTTGTGAAGCTGCCAATGCCTGACTTCCCTCGGGAAGGAATCATCAAATATTATCGATTATTGATGAGCAACTTTAATAAAAAAGGGTAATAATAATGGAAAAAAAGCATTAGACAGTTGTTTTTAAATATATGTATATCACCACCAAAAGTTGATAATTCAATTTAAGTTCCCTTTTCTAAGAAAATGCAAAGCCAACAAACAAAATATCAGATGGGCGATCACATAATGGAGTCACGAAGGCTTTGAAAAGAAAGCTATATTGATCTTCGTTTGAACTTGGCATGTGGATAGAAAAGAACAAACTGACACCATGGATGGGGGATCACAACAACAAAATATCTTGGATCTCACATACAGATAATTGAATGTGAAGGATGACACTAATTGGATAAAAAAGATATGAAATGAAAAATTAAATAATGGAACCTGGCCATGTAAATACTCTTACCTCCAAAGATGAACCAAAAACGAATTTTTAAGAAAATTAAAGATACTGTCGACATCCATATAATTGTTATATGATTGATCTATGATTAGTAATCTACTATTAGGATTGATAAAATTGATCGTGACCACTGTAGGCACGCGCCCTTGCTGAGCACGATAGTTGTTACTGCGGCACGTCGTGCCTTTGTTGGGCGTGGCCTTGGCCACTGCAGGCGCCTCTATCGAGCGTGGCTAGTGGCCACTTGCCCCTTGCAAAAGGACAACCTGAATCCGCGGTGGCTATAGCTTACGCAACATGTAGTATTCTGGTCATAACTTTCCGCACAAAGTTCTTGATTGAGCTTAAACCTATAAGAGCCGGATTATTAAATTCTAATTTAAAATTTTAATATTCAATTAATGTGTATATAAAGAATAATTAGAGACGGCAATTTAATCACTTTCGCGAGGTAAGAGATTCGATCATTTATTTAATGAACATTTAATTATGTTTATGCTCTAAACATTTTTTTAATATGTATGTAGGGTGGGAAGAGATAAATACGAAGTGTGTGTATATATGAGAAAAACTTGTGTCCTTCCAAAAGAATTTGAGACCGAATCGTTCCCACTAAAATACTAACATCCAACATTCGAATACAAGATCCACTCCGTTGAAGTTGATCTATATTATTTCAAGTATTTATAAACCAAAAATCAAATATTTTGAATACTTTTTGCCCATGCATCAAGTAAGGAAAATGAACGGCCTAAATAGTGAGTTGGTTATTTTAACGGTGTAGAACATTTGAAACCTAACAGAAATTAGTTTGTAGGGATTTTTAAATACATAGATCATAATGAAATGGCCGGATCGAGATTTGTATGTGTAAAGACATAAATCTAACCAACTCACTACTTTTGACCGTCTATTTTGCGCCGCTTGATGATAGGCAAAAAGTATTCAAAACACTTAATTTTAGTTTATAGATACTTGAAATACAGAGTGGATCTTGTATTCGAATGTCAGAGGGCTGAATTTAAGTAGGAAGGATTCAACCTCGAATCCTTTTGTAAGGACACAAGTCTATCTTTATATATATATATATATATAGTAAAATCTTTAAATGAGAAACTTTCTCAAAATAAGCTTCGTGAGAAAATCATATAAGAGCGATTCTGTGAATGATCTGAACCGTTCATCTTGATTTACATACTTTAATTAGCTACCAATAAAAAAATCACGTGATTCTGAGTTTTTTTTACTCATGCATCAGTGACATCTTTATTCTACGGTGTTTAGTGTTTATAACGTAAATTTTGTAACCACTTGTTAAATGGATAAAAAAGCTCAGAATCGCATAAATTTTTATTGATCCTCTAAATAAAGTATGTAGATCAAGATGAACGTTTGGATCATCCACATGATCACTCTTATCGGATTTTCTCATGATCTTCGTGCGAGAAAGTTTCTCACAAGAAGAACCCTATATATATAGGGTTCTTCTTGTGAGAAACTCTCTCTCTCTCTCTCTCTCTCTCTATATATATATATATATATATATATATATATATATATATATATATATATAGAGAGAGAGAGAGAGAGAGAGAGACTTGTGTCCTTCCCAAAGGATTCGAGGCCGAATCCTTCCACTCAAATTCAACTCTCCGACATTCGAATACAAGATCTACTCCATTTAAATTGATCTATATTATTTCAAGTATCTAAAACCAAAAATTCAAGTGTTTTGAATACTTTTTGTCCATCCATCAAGTAGGGAAAAAAAGGACGGCCTAAATAGCGAGTTGGTTAGATCGATGTCTTTAGACATACAAATTCTCGATTCGGCTATTTGATTATGATCTAAACATTTAAAAATCCCTGAAAACCAATTTTTGTTAGGTTTCAAATGTTTTACACTGTTAAACTAACCAACTCACTATTTAGGCCATCCGTTTTCCCCCTATTTGATGTATGGGCAAAAAGTATTTAAAACACTTATTTTTTGGTTTATAGATACTTGAAATAATATAGATCAACTTCAACGAAGTGGATCTGGTATTCGAATGTTGGGTGTTGGTATTTGAGTGGGAAGGATTCGGCCTCAAATCCTTTTAGAAGGACACAAGTCTCTGTGTGTGTGTGTGTGTGTGTGTGTGTGTGTGTGTGTGTGTGTGTGTGTGTGTGAATGAAGACAATGAGTTTGGTGGGAGGACGAGAGAGCGCTCTACATTTTTCTAGATTGGGGGGAGCTCTAGATCTCTCCTAAATAAAGAAATAATCCCAAAAATTTCTTCCCACTTATTTAAACTCTCTCTTGAGTTACTATTCGTCCAAGAACAAAAATCCCTAACTCTCTCTCTACAATTTCCCATTGAGAAAACTCTTGAAGCTCTCTTCTTCTACAATTAATTCATCAATTTATTCTCTTTTTCTCTTTTTTCTCCTTAAATTGGAATGGGGATGAGACTGAGTCAAGATTGAATCAAACCCGACCGAGCTCAAACTCGGCTTGAGATTTCACCGAGCCAAGTTAGCTCTGACAACCTTAACCCGAAAGCAAGAAAGAAGAGGAGAAGGTGGAGATGTCTTGGTGATTTATTAATCAAAGTAGTAGGAGGTGTATGCCTGGTGGCTCAACCAACACTAGCCGAGAGCAAGAAGAGTAGAAGGTGTATGCTTAGTGGTGGTCCAATAATTAAAGTATTAATCAAATAATTAATCTTAGAGGTAAGCTAGAACCTCTTGTCATTTATTTAAATCTCTTTGATTACTAATTATATGCTACAATTACATCAATGTATATAGATACAAGAAAGAGTAGATAGATAAGAAAATGAGTAGTAAGATAAGGTACGATAAGAGTAGTTAAAGATAAGAGTATCTGACAATAGAATAAAGATATTTAAAGATAAGAATATCTAGCACTCCCTCAAACTCACGATGGATCAAACAACGAAAGTTTGAACAAAATCTCGTGAAACTTATGGAGGTTTTTGATGAGCTGGTTGACGGAGCAGATTGCGACTGATGGCAAAGTGACAAGATCCAGATGTCCGAGAGGATGGCGAACGCCATATGGCGAGATCCAGATGGATCAGACAGGGCAAGATCCAGATGGATCAAGCGAGAAGGTGAGGTCCAGATGGATCAGGCATCAGATGAGAGAGCGAGATTTGAATGGATTCTGGATCAGGCGGGGTTCCGATGGATCAAGGCAGGGTGAGATCCAGATGGGTCAAGCGAAATGAGGTTTTTGTGAGATCCTTGAACTTGTCTAGCGCTGTCACGCCCCGCTTCCCAAAATACGCGTAAACGGAGTCGCGACGAAGGTCGGCGACGTATATACGTGAGAAAAATACCCACGCACATACGCTAAGCCTAAAGTAGCCTGAACAAGTTACAAAATCTATTACGATAAATCAATATCACTGCAATATGACATAAAAATATCTAATACAATGATAACAGATGAATAAAGGAAAGAAATGACAACAGAATGCGATATAGATAGAATCAGGAAAATAACATGAATAAAATAGAAAGAATACCTATAATCAAGAAAAGAGAGACTCCAGCTTCTCGTAACGCGTACGAACTCAATGAAACCTGAACAATATAAGAAAATATCCAATACCCTGGACGTGCTAATTCAGGGTCGTCAGAAGCGACATAATGAGTGTGTGTGTGTGTAAAGAGAAAGGTGCTCGTGTATAATAACAACATAAGCAATGAAAACATGATAAATAAAATAAAGGATAACAAAATAATCAATATTAAGAATAAAGATATGAACGATATATAACTAGTGTCCTGACCACAGATATCAAGATGTATAACCTAGCACATGGCACTAATCTGATATATAGTCCGGTCATGTGTACAATCATATGTTGATCATAGTTATATATATGTTCAGTCGGGTGATCACGGTCAGTCACAATACATTAACAGGTTATCATTATTAATTATGCTAGCGAACACCAATTGTCACATGTAATAGACACATCCTATACTACGCCTACCACATATGCCAATCGAGGTTCTCAATTATTGAAACTGATCGGTTGGAGACATTGTCTATGTTTTAGGTGGATCCCGTGCATACCAGGGACCACGGCCTAGACTCCTGGCACTGAACCAGGACCTACCGTAAGATAGCCAGGGACATGTATAACAGGAACAGGTACATGTAAAATATGTATAACAGGAACAGGACAGGGTGCCAGTCACCCCACCGGAACCCTGCAGTGGAACCCTCTTTCGGCTGCGCAACCTAAATCCTATGTCCACCCAAAATACAGACGGTGTCTCCTCTATCAATCTCCCAAATCCTAGTGTAAGTTGTTTAATATCATATTATTAGTTTATCAACATTACTTAATATGCATGTTACTTGAATCACTGGGATAACTCAGTGGCAGTCACGGTAACACTATTAACATGTAATCAGGATACCGGTATAATAGGAATATATAATATCAGTGAATAGGATACTGGTATAACAGGAATATGTAGCAAGTAGTGTTGTTACCGTGTAACAATATTTTCCCAGCAATTAAATAACATGGACAATAGAATCAGGTAGATATCATGTATAAACAATCAAGTTCCTCATGTAAATCAAGAAATTTAGGATGAGTAATGACCTGCTGTCATGAATAGAATAATCCGAGCAATGTATATAATCAACTCATATCCTCAAAGTCATCGATATATTCATCCTCTAAGTCACTGATATATCTGAACCTTAATAATTGAAATAAATACAAGTTATAATACATCTAATCAAATCCTCATATTTTAATTTGATCTAGATTATCACACACTCACTCTATCAAGGTCAATCACAGGATCCCAAAGTCAAGTAACATATCAAGTACACATATTTAAAAACCCACCAAGCCAGATCAAGTCAACCCAATCAACGTGTATTCCTCAACCCCCAAGTCAACTCAAATCCATTCGAGTTTACTGACAGGTTCAAGTCCAAAATTTCATTTTATCAATAAAGATTTCCTATGTATTAAATCATCAATATCCCCATCAATCAAAATCATAACTAAGTAGTGTAACGTTCTCGATCAACATAGAGTCTAGATCTCCTCTACATCTAATAGTCAATATCAATAAAATCATCAATACATCAATCAAACTTACCAATACGATAATCTAAAAATAATAGCTCCTAACAGTCCAAAAGTCAATCTCATCGTAAACACTAGAGTCAAGAGTATCATATTCACACACATCCATGCATCAGTAAAGCAGTCTATCAATAAACCAACATCATGTCTAACATGTCCTCAATATTCAAAAGAGTTCCGATCTGAAATAATCACCAAATATATGAATATCAAATCTGATAACTAATACCAATTATATCAACCTCATGATTGAGCTGAGTCAAGTCACAGTCTAAGGTGCATCAAAACTAGGCCTAAGCCAACAACGATAAACTACCAATATATGAAATGGTGCTAATACAAATCAACTACGTAAAAAAAAAGTGAACAATCATGGATGTCTCATGAAGTAGTACAAGTAATCAAACTGGTAAAATACAATAGAAAGTCACATGAAATGATAAGTGTAACATTTAAATACATACCAACAACTGTAAATAAGGAAATGCACAAGAACGAACACTCACAAAATTCTTATTTACTTGAAGAAGAAAGAGAGCACTCACAATAAAATTAAACAAAGAAGTGAAACACTCACAATAAAATTAAATAATACTAAAATACTCAATGAGAAAACAAAGAACACTCACAACACAATTAAAATTACACAAAGAAAAGAAACACTCACAAAATAAAATTTAATAAAATTAAATAAAGAAGTGAAACACTCACTAATAAAATTAAATAAAGAAAGAAAACACTCACCTGAGCTCGATCGCAAGTCCAAAGCACTGAAATCATAAGGCGTTGATAGATCTACATAAATTATTTCAATAGAAATTGTTAGGATCTTTTATTTATTTAATCTTGATTAATTAGTTTGGGATTAGAAATATGATTCTTTAAGTTTAATAAATTTAGTAGGTTTAATTTAAACCAATTTCTAATTTTTGTTAGATTTTTTTAATAGGCTTTAAATTATACTTAACGGGTCTAGATTTACCGTTATAGAGAAATGGTTTTAAAGTGGGTGATTTGAATTAATTTATATTGGTATTTATATAAAAATTTTATCTTAGAAAGTAGAAGTGTTGTAGAATATTATTTATATTTTTCTCTATTTTATTTTGATATTTTTAATAAATTATTTAAATATGAATTTTATTTCTTCCTTCCTTTCTTTCTTCTTCTTCTTTCTTTCTTTTTCTCTCTCAGTTTTTTTTTTTATATACAACAGCCCAGGCCCTCAAGCCCAGACCGGACCAGGCCCAGGCCTGGTCCGTATTTTCTTTTTTTTTTTTAAAACAGGGCCTTTGCGCCCTGTTGTGGCCCGGTCAGCCTGGCCTGGGTCCTGGCCAGGCCGGCCCTGGCCTAGCCGGACTAGGCCAGGGCCGGCCAGGGCCAGGCCAGGCTGCTTTGCCTGGAGTAAATCTCTCTTTTTTTTTTATAAGGGAGTGTGCACTTACATCAAAGAAAATTTGAAAAGACTTTGATACCATGATAATTTAGAGAAGAAGAAGTTTCAGTATGTTTATTCACAAAGCACTTACATCAATATATATATATATATATATTTATACATACAATAGAGCGTAGATGGATAAGAAATTGAGTAGTAAGATAAGATAAGATAAGATAAGAACATCTAAAGATAAGGGTATTTAACAGTAGGATAAACATATCAAAAGATAAGAGTATCTAACATGTAATATATATATATAATTAAATAAGAAATTATCATGGACTTTGTGCGAGCTTCGTCGATATGGGAAATAGCCGAATCATAGAGTAAAGTTTCCCCTCTCATTCTCGCTTGATTTTCATAGTTAGACTTTGATAATTTTGATTCCTGTATCCTATAAGAAACTTGTTAAACAAACCCTCAGCTTATTTCACAATCAATATCCTTAAAAATTGATGCAAATTATAAAGTTTGATAATATATATATATATATATATATATATATATATATATATATATATATATATATATATATATATATATATTGGTCGAGCTTATGGTGTAAATTGTGTCACTTGTGAGAAAAATGAAATATCGGTATCATTAAAAGAAAAATCTTGAATACATTATCGAGTCGTTCATAAACCAAAAGCTTGAGAAATAATATTGAATACATCTATAAAATCAAATAGAAAATTGTTGTATAGAACATGACATTGGTGATCAATATATAATAAAGCGAATACGGGCGTGGATTTATGAAAACTAAATCGATAAACTGAAAATGTGAAAATTCACTAGTTTTGATATTAACGTGCTATTTATGTGTTATATGAATGAACAATGTATTGCTATAATATACAATATGCATTGGATAGAATGAAGGAAGGTTTGCGAATGGGGGAAAACGTGAAAGCTATATGTGTGTGTGTGTGTGTGTGTATTGTGTGTGTTCTTGGAGGAAGGGCTATGGATGGGAAGGAGGGAGTGTATATCTGAATTTGTGGCATGCACATACAAATTGTTATACATGTTTTACGGAGGGATAGACCGAAGGGGGAAGACGGGGACATTACACACACAGACACATATTGGAGAAAGGTTGAGGGGAGAAGAGAAATATGTGCATACAGGCATTTATGTTATATGTGTTGTGTTCGAGAGATATATGTGTATAAATGAAATGAAATGAAATGTATTCTATTATGAGTTCAATCAGATAAAAAGATAATGAAATGACTACTTGATATGTCATGAGCTTTTTTGTGCAATGTATTGAGATGAATTTAGTTAATATATATCTGATAAAATACAAGATATTTTTACAAGAGAATAAGAAAATAAATAACAAAGTAATTGAATTTTTTCGATTGATGAATCATGTCACTTGAATACCTATTATGTTCACTTTATCTTTATTGTATCATCGAGTTTATTTTTACCTTGTTCAATCTATGTTCATATTCATTACCTAGTGCACAACCCATATTTCATATTGTTATATGTACAACACTCCATGGATTTCTTGTATAACTTCACTCACTACGCTATCGAGCTCACTCTTTTAAATTAACAATATTTTCAAGTAACGATAAGGGCAAAAGCCTGGCTTAAAACTATATGGACATTTCTTTTAAAAACTACTTGGAGAATCCAACTTGTGAAACTTACTTATAGTACGTCACTCGTGAATAGTTTCATGCTTGTACATAAACACCAAACTTGATATGTATGTTATGTTATATATATTAGACTTGTAAGTTAGATAATCTGATCTTTACATATGTATGGAGATATATGCAGGGTTGTAGCTGTTATATTACGTTGATGATGGAGATGGTTATTATGTTCGGATTGAGGATGCCGAGATGGGTACTCTCAAACTTATATATATTGTGATTATTGATAGTCGAGACTTAGATCTTGAGAATGTGATAAGTAGATAGTTATGATTGAAATTGTATATTTGTTTTTATATGATATTATATTAATTACAGAGGAGATGTTATCAAAATTTAAAAGAAAATTAGATATTATTTGAGGATCGAGAATTATAGAAATTGAAACTGTTATATTCAGATCTAAAGGGATATGAATCTATGGGTTTCAATTCAATATGAGAGACTAAAATAGGTCAAGAGTTACAGTAGAATGCAGAACTGCAGCCAATGCTCCACACCTAAGCATGACCATTAATTCCAACGGGCGGAAGCGTATTCCACCCGGGCTGAACTATGATGAGGATTCCGCAGAGCCCCCACTGCCCGTCGCCCTAAAGGCGCATGTCAAGATTCTTTATCCAAACATATTATATATCTTAGCTAAAGATTAAATTTTTATCAAGCTAATAGCAGATTACTAATAACTGACCAATCATATAACAATATATGGATGTGGGAAAGATCTATGAGATGCTAGAAAGAAAAACTCTAGATCCAATAAGTGATCTATACTAGCATGCATACTTAATAATAAGATAAATATTGGAAATAAAATTCTTACAGTCTGTGAAGATCATTATGCTCACTTGACGAGATCTTGAACTTCAATCGTAAAGAAGAAACCTTTTCCTTCCATTTGACTCCTTCGGAGCTTTCTTACTATTTTCATGCTCCATCTTTTCCTGTAATCTTGGAATAGATGTCTCAATAGGTCGTTTCGCATTTTATCGGCCTCCTTACACTGTACTTTTTCAGAAGATGCAGCAGAGACTCTATAGATCTTTTCCCGATCTTTTTCTTAAAGATGAAGATCGCTTCTATCTAAAAAGAAGTTATACTGACAAGAACTCTCTTATTTTTTTTGTCAAAAATATTTGGAGGAACTATTGTGAAAACATTGACAATCACTGATTGTATGATGGCTCTTGTGAATATAGGAGGGTTTATATAGACACATGAAATCATGGTTAGAATAGGAAAAAAGATTGGCGTATTATATCCATTATATTGTTTATAACTTGAGTTAATCAAATCTCTTTGTCCAATCCAACCTCAATTGGATCTCCTACCCAAACTCAATTAGGGTTAGGAATAGAGAGATTGGAGAGTAATAGTGAACTCACGAGTGAAAGAGAGAGCGGAACGGGCTGTTGCGCGCATTCTTGCGTGCACAGCAAGATCCCTTTCGGGATTAGGTGCACGGGTTGGGTCAGATCCTCACCTAAGCAAGTTCGACCCAATAATGACATACAACACGAACTCTAGGTTCACAAGTGTTAAGAGCTTCGAAAGAAAAAAGAGGGACTAGAGTACTTAAATTTGTTTTAAAAAATCCTAGCTTTTCTCGTGACATTGACAAGTTATATCAAAATTACATTCTAACACTTCTTGAATTTGAGAGTTTGAAAGAGTTAACAATAGTTAGGAGTCTCTTGTTGCTAAGCAAGAACTAAGTATCAGGTGCCTGATATGTACTTAGGGTTAAAGCAGTAAGAGAGTTTAAAAGTACTCACACCAAAAGTTCAAACAAAATAATTGCATTGCACATAGCACATAGGAGACGCTTGAAGTTTCATTTTATTTTCTAAATTTAATTTATTTAATAGGAGTATGAGTACAAATTGTTTTAGTATTTGAACTGCACATTCAACGCACAGGATTTTCTTAGCATAAATTATCTTGGCCAGCAGATTTGCCGATACCCTTTGCATTATAAAAAACAAACATTTCCTTAAGAAAAGAGGAAATCCAAATTCTTCAATTTAGATGTCCTATTTCATTTCCTACACATTGCCCACTTTATCATACTCAATATTTCTAATGTGCCTACCACTACTCTTGCCGATGACTGAAGGAATTGAGAAACTATATGGATAAAAACCTCTAGGGTCTTGACTGCAAATAATATACAACACTTGAGCATCATGTCATATGTAATGCAATTAACAAAAGAGATGATATTTGACCTGATTTATTTAATCATTAAACACACACACAAATATACATATATACCGGCGACCTGCTAGGGAGCAAACCCACGATCTAACCAGTCGAGTGCCCCTTGAGGACACACGCACACATACAGCGTTAAGTGTTACTAGTAGGTGTCTTAGATTACAATCTAAGGAGGCGGCTTGAAACCCATCATGTACCATTCCTATAAATGATTCATTTCATTTATCATGCTTTTTATGTCTTAGAATGCTTATATATAGAAAATCATGCAGTTTTGATATTTTTTAACCACCGATCAAGTGGTGTCATTTGTTTTATTGTTGAAAAACCATTTATTTTGTAATCATTTGATGAATGAATAAAAATATCAAGAGTGCATGATTTTTTATACGCAATTATTTTTAAATATGTATATCAAAATGGATGGAATGGATCATTCTAAAAAATGCTCCATTGTGAGATTTTAGGCAGCCTAATCTAAGGAGACTTTAGTAGGAGCACTTCACACACATATGGTGTTAATAATTTGTACTCTGTAATGCAAACATAAGTTACTACACAATTTACGTATCTTTGCTGAGGCCTTATTTTAGGAAGAGGCCCAAGAGCAAGATGATTGCAGAAAGAGTGAAAACACAAGCATTTTATTTTTGTATTAAACATAAGGAAAAATTGTCTTTAGGTCCTTGGGATGAAACTATCATGTGAAAAATTTCTTACAGTTCGAAACAATATGGTCAAGTCCCTTGACCAAGTTTTTAAGTGAAAAAGCCCTTGTCCCCGCCATAAAATCTTATATTGCCCACATTACCCTTAATTTGATGCTCTCACTGAGTTGATTTGAGCGGCCCAGTGACAGGCTTTTTTTGTAAACTTTTTTTAAAATTTTGTCCACCTTAAGGTGGATAATTTTTTTTGCATTGAAATTTTTTTGCAGAATTAAAATTTTAAATCATAAATTCTTTACACCTCTAATATGTTATCTACGTTCTCCAAACTTTTGTCTACCTTCTTATATATTTTGTCCCCTTTTTTCAAAATTATGTCCGCTTAATTTAATATTCTGTCCATTTTCTTCGTTAATTTCTGTCTACTTTTATAAATTTCTGTTAAACTCTCTATTTCTGTCTATCTTTGTCAACTTTTGTCTTCTTTTATAGACTTTGGTCCAACTTTGTCAATATTTGTCTAACTTGACCAAATAAACAACAAATAAGAATATGTTTGATCATAGAGAGATTTAGAGGTTCTTGGGAGATAAAAATAAAATGGAGAGATTACTATAAAATAAAAAATTGAAATTAAATATAAAACATGGAGATCACACTTAATTTTCTATTTTTCTATCTACCTTACTCAACTTTTGTCTACTTTTTTATATTTTTGTCCAACTTTCGCTTTTAGTCCACCTTCATCTATTTCTGTCTATTTTTTGTATTTTTGTCCAACTTTCGTCTTTTTATCAATCTTCTTTAATTTCTACCTTTTTATATTTATGTCCAACTTTCGTTTTTTTGTCCACCTTCATCAATTTCTGTCACTTTTTATATTTCTATAAAATTTTCGTCTCTTTTTTCCATCTTCGTCAATTTATATCTAATTTTATAAAATTCTTTTCAACATCTAGCTTGAGGTGGACAGAAATATATCATATATGCAAAAAAGTATCTCTGCAAAAAATTATAAATACAAAAAAAAAATTTATCCACCTTGAAGTTGACAGAAATTACAAAAAAAGGACAACTTTTGTCTATTTTTTATATTTTTGTCCAACTTTGATCTTTTTTATCCATTTACTTGTCTATTTTTTTATATTCTTTCCAACTTTCGTCTTTTTGTCAACCTATGTCAATTTATGTCTAATTTTATAAATTTCTTTCCAACTTTCTAGCTTGAGGTGAACAGAAATATAGCTTATATTAAAAAAAATATCTCTGCAAAAAAATTATCCACCTTGAGTGGAAAACTTATCCACCTTGAGGTTGACAGAAATTACAGAAGAATGGACAACTTTTGTCTACTTTTTTATATTTCTGTCTAATTTTTATTTTTTTGTCCACCTTCGTCAATTTCTGTCTACTTTTTTATATTTCTATTCAACTTTTATCTTTTTTGTCCATCTTTGTCAATTTTTGTCTACTTTTTTTATATTTCTGTCCAACTTTCATCTTTTTTGTCCTCTTTTATCAATTTCTTTTTACTTTTTATATTTTTGTCCAATTTTCATTTTTTATCTACCTTCGTAAATTTATGTTTAATTTTATAAATTCCTTTCTAACTTTCTAACTTGAAGTTGACAGAAATATAGCATATATAAAAAAATTATCTCTATAAAAAAAATATCATTGTAAAAAAATTATCCACTTGAGATAAACTAAAATTATAAAAGAATAGATAAAAAAAGTTGCGCGTGACAAGCATTAAATGCATGTCACGTGTGTCGCTCAAATCAACTCAGAAGGACGTTTATATAATCAATAGTAATGTGGGCAATATGAATTTTTTGGGTGAGAACAGGAGCTTTTTCACTTAAAAACTTAGTCAAGGGATTTGACCACATTGCTTCAAACTGTAAGGAATTATTCACATGATAGTTTCATTCCCGGGACCTAAAGACAATTTTCCCTAAACATAATCACTTATAGCTTTTAACAGGACCGTGTTCATTTAATATTAAGCCTGTTATGTGAATTAAGAAGTCCATCATCCGCCACCACAACCGCCACAGACCCACAGCCACCACATCCACCAGCACAACCGCCGCTGGCATCATCGATGCCAACAGCGGCAGCAATGCCAGCGACAGCCCTACAGCATGACCGTCTCTTACAGTACTGCAGGGACCTTTCTTGGCTGAAATAACCTTCGAAGACGACGGCGCTCATGACAGCAGGAAGCATGCAGAGCATGAACAAGCCTGTATTTTCTGAGCCCATGACAATATGATTGCCATTGTTGCCAATTAGTGGTGTTAAGCTCTTGCCATCTTGTTCTTGATTGGTTAAATAGAGAGGATAAAGGTGAAGTTATCCAGTATTTACACTGTGTTCATCCTTGGTAAATTCCAAGTCTACGGACAGTCCAATTTCCTTGCAGTGCAACGCATTGCACTGCAAGTTCTTGAAAGTTTCATGTGCCTCCGCCAAGGGCAATGTCAACATGGATGTTTTGGAATTTTGAGTATTTATGGTCATCTACCAAAGATTGGATTGATGACTGGGATTGGCATTTTTCATACTGTATGTGTTTGTTTCTTGTGTGGGCTGGTAATTGACCGACTGATGCGTGAGGTCATCACATCATTTTTTGGGCTTGCGTCGAGATCCATTCAAAAAACAATGATATATCAGTGAAAATTTATTTACTTAGTATGAATTAAATCCTCATGAATCTATGGATTATATAATAATAATGCCCTTGGAAAGTGTTGATCCTTGACCTTTAATTATGACCGAGATAAATTAGCAAGTAATTATATAAATTAGTCTGCTCATCAATTTAAATAATTGCTGATGAAATGAATAGTCATGCTTATGCATGAAGCTTCGAACGAAAATTGCTATAGTGAGGTTTTTCTTTTTCTCCGAAGGGAAAGAGGAGTTTACAAATTTGGGAGCTATTCGAGCAACGCAGGATTCAGTCTTCTCTTCTAAGAATTATTTTAGTTCCTGAGATGTGAGAGAAACCAAAGAAGATAACTATATTGCTTAAATAGTTACATGTGCATGATCAATTTAAGAGAAAACCTCGAACAGTATCTTCAGTTTGCCAAATTTTGCATGGAATTATCTCAGATCTCATAGAACTCTTAAAATTATTCCTATACATTTCAAAACTCATAAAATTTGTTGCAAAGATCTCCTTTCCTTTTGAAAAAGGGACTAAAGATTTTATTTATTTATTTATCTATACTTTTTTATGTTTTGAAGCAAAAACGGTTGGATATAATTTCCGTGTTCCATTAAAAAGATATTAAAGAAATAAACTAGATTACATCACCCGTCATAAAAAACAGAAAACCAACATTAACGCCTAAAAAGTCTTTTGGTTAAGAAATTCTATGAGTCAAGTCTGCTGCTTGACTGGGAATTGTCTCCGACAATAGCCCTGGTGTCATCTAAAAGATAAAGCCTTGTGGAGTTTATTGTAGGGAGAGAGGAGATAGATGAGATAGAGGAAGATAACATAGAGATCAGAAGACAAATGAGTGAGAAATGACGCATGCAGCAGGCTACAACAGTGCACGGTCGACTGTCCGATCGACCGATGCAAGGAGCCGGTCGACAGGTGTGCACGAGGTGCACAAATACAGAACGGTCAACCGTTGCAGGGAAGCGGTCGACCACCCGGTCGACCGACTGAAAGGAGCTAAGTCTCAGTTAGAGACGGTTGACCGACTGGTCGACCCACCGTCCACTTTCTTCTTCCTTAACCCAACACAACTCTATTCTCCACCGTTTTAATTGAAACTACATGAATTCTTGGTATACGAACTATCTTGATATGCCAGGCTATGATCTGTCATAACAGAGCTGACGAATAACACATCCAAACTCAATTATCTATCCCAATATTTGATGCACAAACCCCTTTAGTCGCATTGATAACGAGCTAAATAATAATTTACATGTACGCTAGAATCCCCCCGATACGTCCCAACCACAGATTACATTGAGGAATGGGCTGAGTGGCACCCACAAACCCAATTATGAACAATAAGATAGTCGATAACAGCATAATCCATGTACCAACAAGACACTCGGTAATCAATTACGGACGCAAGAAATTACTTCAGTGTAACCGAAATAACGTATAAGACTAAAGTACAAGACAAAAAAACTTCTATATAAGCGTAATAAAATAAAGTAAAAGAAAAAAATAAGACAGTTCAAAACTTGAACATGTCCCCCAATAACTCATTATAAAATCATATCACTTGAGTCAGGCATCAAATGCAATTATATTTACAAACATTTGACTTTTAAACAAAAATGAATGTTATATAAAAACATTAAAGTACATTACATGTTTTGTAAGTTTTTTTTAGAATTCAGTATGGTCGCCCGCTCACACTGAGCTCTATGTAGATCTGCCCTCTGTCGGTAACTCCAATTGACGTAATCTATCGTCCCTTCCCTTCATCCAAGCAAGATGAATTATCGTCCCCCTGATTGGAGGCCATAGGCTCAAGGCTGTGTTTTATTACAGTCTAAAATACATGTCTCAGCTCCTGGCTGGGCTTTACAAGTTTAGAACCATATTAGTATTACAAATTTCTCTCTTTTTTTTAACGTAATAGTATTACAAATTTCATTGTGCCCTTCCTACTTACAGATTCATTATCATTTTGCAAAATTAAAAAAGAAAATTTCGCTACAGTCACCTGCTTCGCTTCATAATTAGAAAAAAAATTCAGCTTCATTATTTTATTCACTACAGTGTCATCCATGTCAGCATAAATTGATTCCTCCCAACCATCACTTCTTTGTAAATTTCATTTCCTCTTTTATCTCTCTCTATCGTCTTAACGTTGCTCTTCCCTCAACTCTGACTCTGACACAGAGTAAGTGCAGGTTAACCTGCGCAGTTAGGTCGCCGTGGGATTGGAAAGCGGCGGGTAGCCCCCGGATTAATTTTTTTTTGGAATCGACTTTTTGCATATCTCGTTTGATCGTGCTCACGATGAGTTTTGTTTGTGTTTGTGATCAATGTGGTATTTAGATCTAAAAAAAAAATTGGAGATCATTTGATGCCAGTGAATGGGGGTCTGTTGGTGATGGCGAAGCTAATATGAGGACCGTGACTCATGATCGCGGTCCTTTATTAGAAGACTGCAATAATGATCACAATCTATTTATTAATTGAGAATTATGACATTTTGTATGAACTGCAATCATTGTCCTAGTCTCAATATAGGCTAGAAAATTGTGTTTTTATGAGGACTTTGATCATGGTCGCAGTCCTAACAAAGACTAAAAAAAAGACATTTTTTGAGGATTGTGATAATAGTCGCAGCCCTATAAAGACTCTGAAACATGTCATAATAATGCGGACTGCAATCATGGTCGCAGTTCTATAAAGACTAAAAAACAATGCATTTATGTGAGAACTGCAATCATGATAGCAATCCTATAAAAATTCAGAAACATGACATTTTTGTGAGTGATCACAGTCCAAAAAATAGGGCATTTCTGTGAGAACTACGATCATGATCGTAGTCCTCAGAAATAGGGTATTTTTATGAGGACTGCGACCATAGTCGTAGTTCTCAAAAATAAGTATTTTTGGTGAGGACTGTGATCATAGTTGGAGTCCTCTATATACCAGCAGTCCACATTTTTGAAGCGATCCATTTTTTTCGAAGTGATTATTGCGGGATATTTGCATCTTTTGCCACTGAGGAGCGCTTCTGCGCTTGACATGTGGGTACACGTGGTTGGTTTAAAAAAGGAGGTGATTGAAGCGAATAAAATTATGAAGTTGAGTTTTTTTTCTAATTACGATTTAACATAGGGGTGTAGCAAAATCTCCCAATTGAAAATTTATAAAGTTTTTAGAACTTAATAAATTAACGTATTTTTATAATTTTTGACAGTGCATATTTCTACAAATTTCACAACTCAGAGAATTAACAAATAGCAAATTAAAAAAATCAATTTATTAGTATTTTACCAGTTACAGAACTAATAGTTCAGAAATCTACAAATTATATTTTTTTCTAAAATTGTAAAATAAAACAATTATAAAAATAACATAATTTAAGGTTTTAAAAATTACAGCTTTATTAATTACAATTTTGTTTATAAATTACAAATTTATGTAAAATTTCAAATTATCAATTTTTTAGAATATTTCAGGTTCCTAAAAATATTTAATTGAGAAAATTATAGATTTTTAAATATCAATATAGTTCTAGTTAGGCTATTTTATTATGTCTAAATTATGTTGCACAAATTTAAAATCTACCAATACAGAAATTAAAGGGGCCAACTTGTGAGTTTTATTTCCTTTCAAATCAAAATCAAACAAACTCTTGGAGCAAGTAGCATCTTTATAATTCAAAATTAAAATAAAACAAAATTTGGATCCTTATCCTATAATTCAAATTGCTTCTTCTTCTTCTTCTCCTTCTCCTCCTTAAACAATATGATAGAGTTGATTAGCTACATATTAGGGTGCGTTTGGTACACGGGAATTCACTCGAAAATTTAAAATTCTCACTTAAAATTCCCCCATTTGACATAATAATCATTAGAATTCTCAGAGATAGAGAATTCCCATTGGCATTAAATTACCTCAATTTATAGGAATTTAATTTCCATCATAATAGGTGGGTATTTATAATTCCTATTCATCAGCTATTTCTTTTTTCATTCTTTTCTTTTCTTAATTGTATCTCACGTTTTTTACCTTCTTATCTCTCTCTCTCTCTCTCTCTCTCTCTCTCTCTCTCTCTCTCGAATCAGGAATCTATTCTCAACAAAAAGCACAAGAATCTCGTTGTCTTCTCACGAACTCAAATCATAGATCAAGTGCTCTCATCTACCTCCTCCTCATCCTTCTTCTCTTTTCACACTTTTATTAAATTTTTATTTTTTTCCTTCTTTTTCCATCCATGTTATTATTGTATGCTAAATTTTTTCAGGTGTCTTCGAGAAATATAATAGTTTTCTCATGAAAGAAAACCCTAGATCAGAGATCATCTACTCTCATTTTTTATCAATATTTAGAGTTTTTAGGATTTTTCTTATCAGCACTAAGGCATATCATTACATTCTTGATTATTTAGTACCTATAGTTAGGATAAAGATTAAAATTAGAATCAACCACCCATCTGATACCTGGGAACCAACATTGTTTTAAGAAAGTTGTTTGTTACTTTTTTATATCCATAATATTCTCAAATTTAATTAATGATATAGTTTTAATAGTTAATTGAAAGATAATTCAGTGAAAATTGTTTGTAGTGTTATATATGCTTGTTTATAAAAAATTTAGCATAATGATAATATAAAATAATGTATATAGATATTTTTTTAAAACAAGCAGATGGATGAGATAATTACAAGCTATACGTTGAGGATTATTGCCATTTTGGTGATCTATGTTGAGGATTATTGCCAATTTTTCTTCTTAGTCATAACTTTGAATTCCTATAATTTGTTAATTTGTTTTATGATATGCTTGCAATTGGTGACACAATTTATTAGAATATTTATGTGAGATTTATTTAATATTTAGTCGACTTTTGCTACTATTTAGATGTTGTTGACATTGTGTTTAGATATTTTTTTCACAGAAATGATGTGTCAAATATTTTTAGAAATATAAAATTTCTTGAAATTATTATAGTGTATCAAATATGGTAATATTAGATTTTTTTGGAATACTCAGATTATACCAAACAATGTAATGAAATATTCTCAGGAATTTAATGCCTAGGAATTATATTCCTAAGAATTTAATGTTATAAGAGAATTTAACATTCCGCGTACCAAACACAGACTTAGAGTCTTCCGAGTTTGATAGAAATTAGGAAACAAAAGAACTAATACTTTTAACATTGATGTCGAATTTGTATTAAAACTTACCTTATGAATTTAATAGAAATTAGGAAACAAAAGAATTCAATATAAATTAGGAGATTTTGCTTTATGAATCTGATTTAAACTCAGGACATAAACTTGATCTAAACAAAGAAACCTTTTCAATAATTTAATCCGAAGGCAGGTAATGAGTTTGAGATGAATTAGGGGGGAGCGAGAGAAGAGAAACAAAAGGAATATATGGCTATGATTAGGATTCATTTTAGATATGAAATTAAGATTTGTTATGCATATTGAAAATTTAACAATTTAGATCCAATAAAAAGAACCGTCAATGGGTTATGGAAAAAAAAATCAACTTCCGCTTAAGCTAGTGGATAATGATATACAAGCCTGTCGATGGATCGGATTTGTTGGAAAACGAGAAATTTTAAGTGAATCTTTAAGCTAAATTCAGGCGTGATTCTTTGCAAGAATCACACGAATGATGGTTTAAGTGTGTTCTCCTTCCATTAGGGATGAATCTGGTTTATTCACATGTTCAATTTCGTTTCCGAATGAACGAGATATTCAGGTCGAAATTTGACCTAATTCAATAGTTAAAGGAGACCAAAGAAGTAGAACACTTCAATCCCACATTGGATATGGCGTGGAAAGTTGAGAGGTTTAAATATGAAAAGATGAGAACAAAGGGCATGCCCTTTGGTACTTGAAGTTTTCGCGTGCGTTTGGAGGGAAACCATGCTCCAGTGTGTGCGCGCGCCGCCGCCGCCCGCCCTGTCCTGGTGCCGGTGCCGGAGCTAAAGCACGGCGCGGATGTGGGCGTGGGCCTGGGCCTGGTCAGGCCGCACTTGGTTCTCTTTGAACCGGGTGCGGGTCATGCGGATGCAGATAAGAGAACCCGAAATCGGAACTGGGTCATGATGGCTCTCTCCTAACTATCACAACTGTTCCCTCCAATGGTATGCCAAGGAGTGTTATAAATAGCGCTCCTCAAGACTATTTCCAACACATGTTAGATCTAAATTTATTCCATACAAGATCTACACATATACTGTAAGCCTCTTTATCATGATCAAAGGGAAGGAGGATTTTAGGCATACCTGATTCCATCGCGAGGATGCCGAATATTGCACGATCTCGAAGGCGCCGGATTGAGGGAGAGGATTCTTCTCTCCAGCCACCAAGTTCTCTTATTTATTCTTAGAGGAGATGAGAGGCCTCCAAGAGAGAGAGTTATTGTTGTTGTTGGTGGAGAGGGAACCCTACTCATGGTATATATAGTATCAAGAAACCCTAGTTCAACTCATCATAGATCTAGGCCTTGATTTATAACACGAGTTCCACACGTGTAGATGAGTCCCACATTCTAATTTAAATACACTCATGGCTAAGTGTAATTGAAAACGTGTTTAGACCCAAACCATTTAGGTTTGATCAATTCTTTATTGGGTCAAACAACATAGGTTAAGTGGGCGGGTGCAAATATCCAATTGACTTGATTAGGCCCAAAATAAATTAGACTTTAAAACATAATAAGTCTAATAATCTCCCACTTGGGCCAAGCAAGTCATACTGAATAGATATTATGCATAACTTTATGACGTCAAAACTTTAACCGCCGACAAACCACGTTTCAAAACAATCTGGTCCATTAAGAGTCCTGCCACCGAACATGGCGATCGTTACCTTCTGTATAATCGAGGTAGGACCTTCCACATCACAAGTTTCAGAACCCCTAACGACATAGATCAAATGTGGACGTGTGGCATGAAAATGTCCTCTGATCAAATAAGGTATAATTCTAACTGGTTTCCACTTTATGACTCCAACGAGTCTAGCCTTATGACTCCAACGAGTCTCACTTTATGACTCCAACGAGTCTAACTGCTAATTCAACAAACTCAAATGCGCAAAAGTAAACTTTAAGAAAAGCAGTTATAAATTTATCAGAATCAACAAATATCCATAAAGTGCACTTAGAAATAATGTCTGTTACATAAAATTATCCACTCCCACAAAATCAGGATATCATAATGACTAGTCATCCCCATATGAACAATATGCTCTAAGAATACTTAAGGTGAAAGTCCTTTAATGAGTGAATCTGTAATGTTAAGAATAGTGTCATCACTATCAACAGACAAAATATGATTCCGAACTTTACCATTGATGACAAGAAACTTGATGTCGATATGCTTCGACTTTGCTGAACTCTTGTCACTATTGCAGCAGAGCTTTATAGCTCTAATTGTCACAGTGTAGCTGTAATGGCCTCTCGACTAAATCCACCATCTTCCTACAATAAGGAAAATGTAACATGAAGTAGACTTCCTACTGTCGATACATACAGCATAATCTGAATCTGTGTATCCGATCAGCTGCAACTGATCAGATTTCATGTAGTCTTTTATTGATATCGCATAACCTTCTTGACAGTTTCCAGAGATCAATCCCATGATTGATCAAGTTTCTGTCAAGTTTCTCAACGGTATATGCTATGTCTGGACGGGTACAAACTTGAGCATACATCAGACATCTAACCGCCAATGCATATGGAATGTCTTTCATTTGCTCTTTCTGTAGATCGTTCTTGAGACATTAGAGTAAACTCAACTTATCTCCCTTAGAGAAATTCTTCATGCCACATCTATCTAGCACCTTATCGATGTAGGGCTTTTGTGATAAACCTAATATTCCACGTGTCCTGTCACGTTGAATCTGGATGCCTATCACAAAAGAAGCTTCTCCAAGATCTTTCATCTCAAAGTTCTTTGAGAGAAAACTCTTGGTGTCAAGTAAAAGAATCATATCGTTACTTGCTAGTAGAATGTCATCCACATATAGCACAAGAAATATAAGTCTACTCTCTTTAAATTTATGGTGAATACATTGATCAACTATATTTTCCTTAAAATCAAAATCGGATATTACTTAATCAAATTTCAAATACCATTGGCGGAATGCTTGATTTAGACCATAAATGGATTTCTTTATTTGCAAACCAAATATTATGAAACCTTCACTTTAAAAAACTTTCTGGTTGCACCATACAGATTTCCTTCTCAATACTACCATTAAGAAAGGCAATCTTAACATTCATTTGGTATAACTTCAGGTCAAAGTGAACCACCAGTGCCATAATAATCTTAAAAGAATGCTTCATGAAAATCAGGGAGAAAGTCTCCTTATAGTCAATGCCTTCTCTTTGAGTGAATCCCTTTGTGACAAGATGTGCCTTATACCTTTCGACATTGCCTTTCGAATCTTGCTTGGTTCATTTATAACCAATCGGTTTCTTTCCTTTAGGCAACTCTACTAAATCCCAAACATCATTGTCCTTTATGGATTTTAACTCATCTTTCATGACATTTGACTACTTAGTGGAGTGAATGCTGAGTTTGGCCTCATTCAAGGATGTGAGGTCATCCTCTAGCCTTATGTCAAACTCATGCTATTGGAGATAAACTATATATATAGTCATTTGCAATGACTGATCTCCTCTCTCTAGTTGATCTCCTAGGCACTTGTGGTTGAGAATTTTCAGTTTCTACCTTACCAACATGATCTACTTCAGGATGAACTGTATATGTATATTGTAAGGATGCAACTGTATTTTCATCTTGAAGTCGAACAACTACTTTATCATTTGGAACCATTGTCATGGGTATAACAATATGTCCTTTCTTAAATATGAAATCTTTATGTAGTTGACTCCCACTGCTCTGAATATTCTCAAAAAAATTTAGCAATCCGTCTTTATGTTCTTAGTGGAGGGACAATAAAACTTAAAGCCTTTATACCTCTCAGAATACCCTACGAATAAACAGCTAACTGTCCTTGAGTCCAACTTCTCATATGGTATATATGACCGAGCTTCCACTGGACAACCCTAAACATATAGATGCCTAATACTGAGAGATTTCCTAGTCCGTAACTCATACGGGGTTTTAGTTACTGTTTTGCAAGGTATTCTATTAAGGAGGTGACAACCATTTTTAAGGCTTCACTATATAATGACTTTGGTAGAATAGTGTGAGCTATCATACTCCCAACCATATCCTTTAATGTGTGATTTTATCTCTCAGCAATACCATTTTTGACGAGGTGTCCCTGATATGGTGTACTAAGCGATAATACCACTCTTTTAGAAATTGACAAATGGTTCTGGACATTTACCTGATTCGTTATATCTGTCATAGTACTCACCACCATGATCAGATCTAATGGCTTTAAACATGTCCAATGATTGGGATTTCTCATGGAACAAGTACAGGTACCTATAACGAGAGTAATTGTCTGTAAAAGTGATGAAATATTCATGGCCATTCCAAGAAGCTGTAGGGAATGGACCACAAATGTCTGTATACACCAAATTAAGACACTTGAACTTCGTCTAGTACCAAAATTTCTAATGTTTCTTTAATTAATTTTCGCTTAGTGCCTATGCTATTCACATATAGAGATTCAGTATATAAAGCATGAAGTTTTAATTTATATAGCCATCAATCAGAATTCTAGTACCAACAACTTTAGGTTTGGAAAGTAGACTAAGCATTTCATTATCAAGAGTGACAGCAAAACTAGATCTGTCTAACAAATGAAATAGAAATATGATTCCGCCTAAAAGGACGGTACATATAAAGTCTCATCCAAATCTAAACAAAAAACCAGAATCTAATTTAAGCCTACAAACTCCAACAACTTTAATTGCAACTTTATTTCCATCACCCATGTATACGTATCGCTCAGCTGGGTTGGGCCTCCTTTGGGTTTGGAAGTTCCGCATTGAATCGCTTATGTGAATTATCTATTCATAATTTATAAATTGGCACTATAGCTAAATTAATCTCAAAACAAGCATAAATATGAGATATACCCGCTAAATAGCCATTTCTGATACTTTATGCATTCCTACTTGAAGTGGCTTACTTTCTTACAGAAAAAGTATGCAATGACCTTAGGCTATTTTTTCTGCACTTTTGCCACTTAGGATCAGCCACTGTAGTGATGTTTATGTTCCTCCCTTTAGTTTCACTTTCCTTTTCTTATTAGAAGTTTACCCTGGATGCTAAGTGGAACACTGACTTTATCGGGCATGGCACTTCTAATAGTTATAGGAATAGTGTACTTTATGACCATTAGACACCTCTTGTAAGATCTCTCCCACTTACCATAATTGACCTTTTCTTTACTGAACTTTTAGTGATAGTAGAGATCCATCAATCTTTAAGGTGTACTCTAGGTGCATGAATTCAAGAACGATCATTTACATGGTCTTACCACTTCTTAAAGTTTGTACCTTTCAATTTATACTACATAAGTATACAATTTCTCATCAGTTTAACATAAACATTGCATTTAATAAAATTCTACTGTAATAGCCATAAAAAAATGAACTTCAGAAAATGCAACCAGTTTAACCGATAGAGCTGCCGGTTAAACTTTCAGAACAAGTTGTGTCTCTATATGCCAACACTGTACTGGCCCAATATAGATATCCTAAAGTTTAGGTCCTATGTAAGAGAACAGCCTTCCTTTGGGCCGACTGTCACTTTATAGGATTGGTCCTAAAGTTTAAGTAATCTATATTGGCCATATAATATATGTAATGACCCGGCCATAATGACAACCTTCCTTTGGGCCGATTGCCACACGCATGAGCCACACAAATTTATGCATCTATATTCTTGTTCCGCCATCGGACTAGTTGATGAGGGTAATGCAATATGGGCCAATAGTGTGACAACCTTCCTTTGGGCTGATTACCACACATCAAGGTTCTCCCACTTGCATTACCCACATCAAGTATCCGACGCCGTACATAATTCGGCCAAACAATAGTCTTCCTTTGGGCCGGCTATTGTCCGCATGAATTACATAGGCAATTAAATAAGCTCTTTTATAAATTCTTTAGCTTGAACATGTATATATCTTTATCTGTGTGTTATTAACTGTAATAAATACCAATATTCATCATGCAAGACAATATAAGCAATAAAATATTGATGATAAAGCGGAAGCATGTAAGGGTACACATAAGCATGATAAACAAACACTTCAATGCCTTCTTTATGTCAACTAACTACTGTTTTGTCATGTATAGTTCCTGTAATACTGTAGTGCTCGTCAAGAGCTTCGAAACGGCTATTTACATGCCCAAAACAGGGGTCGTATGAGCCCGTAACGGCTAATTGAAGTTTCTATTAGCAAAACGGGTCTGCAGTGCTTATCGGGTCTGAATCAGACCCGACCCGCAATGGTTAACTTATGGGTTTCCTTAATAGGTCGGGTTTAAATAAACTGAATAAAACCCAATTAGCTTAATGTGAGATTGATTGAGATTAGGTTTCTTTATTTGAGTAGAATTCTATCCAAAATATCCTTAATAGGCTAGAATTATATCTCAATCATAATACCCAAATCAATCTCAACAATCCCAATTGAAATTAAATATGAGATTAATTAGTAGTAGGTTTCCTTATTAGAGTAAAATTCAATCTCTATCCGAATCCTAGATAATCTCATAATCTTAATTAATTCATGAAACCCAAAATAATTAACCATTTTTTTTTAATTATTCTTCACAAGACCCGTTTGCCTTACATGTGCATGCATGCAGACACATGTCTGCATGCATGCAGGCCATGTCAAATTTAATTTTTTTTTTTTGTTGAAAACACTTCATGATGCATGCGCTGGTGCTTCCAGCGCATGCATCTAACATCCTTCTTTTTTTTTTTTCTCTTTCCATTGCATGCAGGCGCCTGCGCCTGCATGCAGACAGGCCACGCATTTTTTTTTAATAATTAAATCTAGAATAACACACATATTAAATTTCATAAAATATATATACATGTTAAATTCAATAAAAAAAACACTCCTTTTAACCTTTTGATCCAACATATGAGACACAAAATATTTATTGAATCAAAGGAGATAATTTTATGATATTTATATATCGAGATCATAATTTCTGTAGATCCCTATGATCTGATAAAGAGGAGGCTCTGATACCAATTGTTAGATCTAAATTTATTCCATACAAGATCTACACATATACTGTAAGCCTCTTTATCATGATCAAAGGGAAGGAGGATTTTAGGCATACCTGATTCCATCGCGAGGATGCCGAATATTGCACGATCTCGAAGGCGCCGGATTGAGGGAGAGGATTCTTCTCTCCAGCCACCAAGTTTCTTATTTATTCTTAGAGGAGATGAGAGGCCTCCAAGAGAGAGTTATTGTTGTTGTTGGTGGAGAGGGAACCCTACTCATGATATATATAGTATCAAGAAACCCTAGTTCAACTCATCATAGATCTAGGCCCTTGATTTATAACACGAGTTCCACACGTGTAGATGAGTCCCACATTCTAATTTAAATACACTCATGGCTAAGTGTAATTGAAAACGTGTCTAGACCCAAACCATTTAGGTTTGATCAATTCTTTATTGGGTCAAACAACATAGGTTAAGTGGGCGGGTGCAAATATCCAATTGACTTGATTAGGCCCAAAATAAATTAGACTTTAAAACATAATAAGTCTAACAACACACACTCACAGAAAGATTTAGAATCAACTATGACAGAAATTCAGACAAAAATTCTGGCTTTCCTCCATTCTCTTCTTTGAATATTTCACCTATATTTAAGACAAATATTCTCTCAGAAATTTGTCTTGGTCCAAGTTTTTTATCTACTTTCAATTATTGAAGGTACTGATTAATTTTGGTTCAATTGTACTGTCTATTTGGTAGTGCTAATATGTCTTGGTCCAAATTCTTTGTCTACTTTCAATTAGTGAAGGTACTGATTAATTTTAGTTCAACTGTATGGTCTATTTGGTAGTGCTATCCAAATACCGTGAATGAGTGTTGTATTTTAGGAGACCAGCATCCAATAATCCATTAGCATCGTAGCGGGGATGTAATTGTCTTAAGAAAATTCGTTATATGCGCACCTCACTCCATATATTGTGTAATTGAACTAACATTCTTTTTACATGAGTTATGCTGGAATATTTATTTTTTATAAATATTAATGTTAATATATTTGATTATATATTGAGACTGATTAATACCAGTCTAATTAGTGTATAGCTAAGGAAGGGAATTGAAAGGTGGTTCTGTAATTAAGGAACCTTCTATCGAAGGGAAAACCCGACACCTGATTTTCACCGACCTAGAACAATTGATCTTTGTTAGTTGTCATAGGACCAACATTCTTAAGACAATTACTTTATTAAAGTTAATAAATTCTACTTTGCCTAAATGCAGAAGATGTCTAAAACTAATCACGAAGCTAGTTTGAGAAGGGCACTGAATGTGCCGATTTAGACAATGGTGTTTTATCCACTTCCTAACCCGAAGTCGGAGAAGCTAATAAAATTTGATGGCATAAAATTCAAGAGGTGGCAACAGAAGATGCTTTTCTACCTAATCACTCTGCATCTAGCCAAATTCCTGCAAGAAGATCCACGGGAATCTGAAATTGATCGGGATTCTGTCCTTGCAGTCGATGCATGAACAAAAGGTAACTTTCTTTGCAGAAATTATATTTTAAATAGGCTGGATGACTCTCTTTACAATGTCTATAGTCCAAATCCAACGACAAAGAAGTTATGGGCAAGTCTTGACAAAAAGTACAAAACTGAGGCTGCTGGTATTAGGAAGTTCATCGTGGGACGATTTCTGGAGTACAAGCTGGTGGATAGCAAGACTATGATCAGTCAACTACAAGAGTTTCAACTTATCTTACACGAGATAAAAGCTGAAGGTATGATTTTAGCTAAAAGTCAAGTTGCTACTATCATGGAGAAACTCTCACCTGTATGGAGAGATTTCAAAAACTATCTAAAGTACAAGCGCAAGGAGCTGAAGTTGGAAGATATCATTGTGAGGCTTAGGATTGAGGAGGACAACCAAAAATCCGAGAAGAGGAGTAACAAGAACTCTTATGAAGCTAAGGTAAATGTGATCGAAAACCCAAAGGGGAAAGCGTCTACTTGGGTTGAAGCGAAGAAGACTGCCCTGAGGTACAAATGCAAGGACCAAGAAGGAAAGAACAAGCGCTTCAAAGGAACTTGTTAATCTTCAATAAGGAGGGACACAAGACAAATGAATGACGCAGTCATCCCAAAAAATAAGAAGAACTAGCCACAGGCAAACCTATCGGTTGTGATGTCAGAAGTGAATTTGACAGCCAACAATAAGAATTAACGGGTAGACACAGGGGCTATCTGGCACATCTGCTCTAAGAAAATACTATTCGCTAAGTATAAAAAACTTGAGTATGATAAGCAACTATTCATGAAAAACTCAGTCGTCTCCAAGGTTGAGGAAAAGTGAAAGATCATACTGAAGTGGACATCTAGGAAGGAACTCACTCTGAATGATGTGTTGCGTGTTCTAAAAATCCGCAAGAACCTGATCTATAGTTCAATCCTTAGTAAGAAAGACTTTAGAATAGTTTTTGAATCTGACAAATTTGTACGTACAAAGGGTGGGGTGTATGTGGGCAAAGGTTATCTTATTGATGTTCTTTTTAAGGCCAATGTTGCTGTTGTGGACAAAAAGTCTGTATATATGTACCCAAACTCATAAATAAAGGAAAATCTTCTGTTTATTTGCTGGAGTCCCCTATATTATGGCATGCTGGATTAGGGCATGTAAATTACAACTCTTTACAGAACTTGTCTAATTTAAGATATAATCTTAAACTCAACTTGAAAGAAATTCACAAGTGTGAGGTATGTGTTGAGGCCAAATTCATGAAAAACTTATTTCACTCAATTGATCGAAAACAGAACCTTTAGGGTTAATTCATAGAGATTTGTATGACTTAAAGTTTGCGCCAACAAGAGGCTGAAAAAAGTATTTTATTACTTTTATTGATGATTGTGCAAGATATTGTTATGTGTATCTTCTAAACAGTAAAGATGAGGTAATGAATATGTTTATAACATATAAAGTCGGGGTTGAGAATCAATTCAACAAGAATATAAAGATTCTAAAATAAGATCGAGGTGTAGAATATGAATCAAATTAATTCAATGAGTTATTTGCTAAATTTGGTATAATCTATCAAACTACAGCATCATATACTCCTCAGTAGAATGCATTGCTGAACGAAAGAATAGAACTTTGAAGGAGATGGTTAATTCTGTTATCGTAAGTTCTGATGCACCACAGAACTTATGGGAAAAAGCTCTGTTAACCGCAAATTATATTCTAAACAGAATACACCACAAGAAACTTGGTCATATACTATTTGTTATGGCCTCAAAGAGCACCCTCCTACCATTACCTCAAAATGTGGGGGTATCTTGTAGAGATACTGGCACCACTACCTAAAAAGATTAAGTTGGGATCAAAAACAATGGACTGCATTTTCATAAACTATATCTTGAATAGCAGTGCCTATAGATTTTTGGTACACAAATCAGAAGTACCAGATATTCATGTAAACATGATTATCGATCTAGAGATGCCGTGTTCTTTGAAGACATCTTTTCATACAAACAAAAAGAAGACAAGACTTCTGACAAAAAAAGAAACGGTGTTTAGGGACGAAAGACCCAGTGAACCAGCAGTTAATGCAAAAGTTGAATCAAGAAGGAGTCAGAGATCAAAAATCTCAAAATTTCTTCGGTCCAGACTTCGTAGCATATGCGCTTGAAAACGAACCTCAAATATTTAAGAAGCCTATATCTATCCCAGAAGCTCAAATATGAAAATAAACTACAAACAACAAAATATAATTCATCCTAAACAACCATTGGTAAACTTGTCCCATGGCAGTAAACTAATCGGGAGTAAGTAGATTTTCAAAAGAAAATTAAAACTCGATGGATTTATCGATAAGTACAAGGCTAAGTTAGTAGCCAAGAGTTATCGATAAAAAACTTGACTACTTCGATACTTATTCGTTAGTAACAAGAACAACATCTATTCAGATGTTAATTGTGATTGTAGCATTGCAGAACTTAGATATTCATTAAATGGATGTCAAAATTGTATTTTTAAATGGCGAATTAAATGAAGAAATATATATGAAACATCATGAAGGATTTATAGTCAAGGGCCAAGAACACAAAGTGTGTAAACTAGTCAAATCTTTATACGGTCTAAAATAGGCTTTAAAACAATCGCATGAGAAATTCAATAATATCATGATCAAATATAGATTCACTATCAAAAAATGTGACAAGTGTGTTTACACTAAAACAGTTGAAAATGTACGTATCATTGTTTGTCTTTATGTAGACGACATTGATACTTGGCACTAATATTAACTTTATTAAGTCTACAAAACGGATGCTATCCAACAACTTTGACATAAAGGATCTGGGGGTTGCTGATAATTTTAGGAATTAAAATAACTAGAATATCAAATGGAATCAGTCTATCTCGATCTCATTACGTGGATAAGATGATAGAAAGATTCAAGAAACATGAGATAAAAGAGAATACAAATTTTTTTCTCCCATATATCTACTTTTGTAAGAATACAGAAACTAGAATACTACAGTTGGAATATTCTCAAATTATCGAAAGTCTAATATATTTAATGAATTGCACTAGACCCGATATTGCTTACGTCATAAGCAAATTAAGCAGATATACTAGTAATTCTAGTAATGATCATTGGACTGTCGTACTACGAGTAGTAGGTTATGTATCTAATACCAAAGAATGTGCCTTGAGATATGCGAAGTATCCACCTGTACTTGAAGGGGACAACAATACAAAATGGATTGTACATTCTGAGAAATCAAAATCAACCAGCGGATACATCTTTACTCTCAGAGGTGCAGTTGTATCTTGAAAATCTTTCAAACAAACTTGCATATCCTGTTTCACAGTAGAATCATAATTTATAGTCTTAGATAAGGCTAGAGAAGAAGTAGAATGGTTTCGACAATTTTTGGAGAATATACCACTGTAGCCTAAATCAGTGCCCGCCATATATATTCACTGCGATAAACAAGCAACGATATCTAAGGCACAAAATTTTGTATATAATGGTAAGTCTAAACACATTCGTCAAAGATATAACACCGCTAGGCAGTTGCTCTCAAACGGAATCATCTCCATTGACTTTGTATCGTTAAAGGATAACCTAGCGGATCATTTATTAAAGATTTGAGTAGAGAGCATATAAACTACGCATTGATGGGAATGGGACTAAAAGCCTAACCATACCGAGTCAGTTTAATGGAAACCTCACTTAGCGATAGGAGATCCCACATACTAAGTTCAAGAGAAAAAACTAGTTATGATTGACTCTGCAAATAAGCACTTAGAAACTTAACTCCAATCCATTCTTATAGTACATCCAAGTGCTTTCTATAAGTGAATTTAAGAAAACCTTAATACTTTTAATGATGCATATATCTTGTTATTAAAACAAGTGAAGTAGAGTAAACTACTCTTAATGGGACGATCACCTATGTGAGTGTAGAACTGGGTCGGCTCTTTGAGTCTCTATGAAGGTTGTGATTCCACAAACACACTCTCTAAAATTAAGAATGTCCAGGGCCAAAATGAACACAACCAAGAACTAAAATTGATTTAGAAAAGTTACTGTGTAAGGCCTATTGACTTGGCCTACGTAAACGACCGACAGTTCAAGACTTAGTTCACTGATTGGCCAATAAGTCCGATAAGGCTTTCCCTATGAAAGGTTTAAGAACTAATTCACCTACCTTGATACAGTTTCTTTCTTAAAGTACCATTCACTGTAGAGTTAGTCTCATAGTGTGTTTATTTTTTGAATCTCCATTCATTGTAGAGGACTGTTGGGAAACGAGGAATTTTAAGTGAATCTTTGAGTTGAATTCAGGCGTGATCCGTTGCTAGAATCACACGAATGATGGTTGGAGTGTGTTCTACTTCCATTGGGGAGGAACATGATATATTCACATATGTAATTTTTGTTGGCCCAAAGGCCTTCCACTCTAGTTTTGATGATGATTAACTCATGTAGTTATGTTTACTAATAATCTTGTGTTGTTTAAGTTTCAGATCATTAACCAAGATATTAGTTGGTGATTAGCTTCAACAAGGAGTTTAGAAGCTATTCATGGTAATTCCAGGGCTTAAGCTTCAAGATCACACATTGCCTATCCCATGGATGGAGTTTTGGAGCAAGTCTACTTGAAGATGGAGATCATCAAGAAGACTTAGGTATCCATAGTTTAGATAGTGTGTTTAGATCCATTTGTAAAGCTTAGTATAGTTGATATGCTCAAGTGCACAATACACACACGTTTTATGTTTGGTTTTTGGTTTTCATGAATAATAGATCAAAACAAGTTTACTTTATTCTTATGTATATTAGATATGTTCTAGATATACATACATGCTTTAAACTTGCTAGACAAACTTATTTTGACTATCCTATTCATGATTTGGAAAAATCAAGTTTGATAAAATACAGGTTTTGGTTTTGATAAAATTTGCAAGACTCAAAAATGAATTGATATGATTGATATATGTCTTGAAATTTTTATCACTTATTTATGTTTCAATATAAAATGTTAAAACAAATTTTATGGGATTTTCAGAAAAGACAAAAGATTCTTATAAAATATTTTTCCCAGATTTTCTGACCCAGTTTTTGTGCTGACAGGCTGGTCGGTCGACCCAGACGGTCGACCGCACCAAGGGCCGGTCGACCCGTCGGGTCGACCGACGTGCACAGATTTGTGCACGCTGGCAGACACAAACTCGGTCGACCGTACGGGTCGACCGGGTTGAGAGCAGAGCTCTCTGTTTGTTTGGGTCGACCGTGCCGGTCGACCGTGGTTGCCCAACGGTCACATTTCTGACCGTTGGAGGTCGGCCGGGCCGGCCGACCGGCAGCCTGTCAGGCTGCCAGCTCAGCCTAACGGCTAATTTTCTGATGGGCCTATATAAACCCCATTTCTTTGGGATTTTGGCCAAGGTTTTTAGAGACAAAATTTCCAGACTTTCTCTATTATTTTAAAAGAGTTTTAAAAGAGTTTTTGTGCTAAAAAGATTTCATCTTTATTGTTTTGGGTTTTTGAAAAATCAAAGAGAACTAGGTTTTGGGATATTGTATTGGTTTTCACTTTCTATCATTTACAAGAGATTTCCCAAGTAGTTTTTCTTTGTTGCTGGTTTCCAAAAACACTTTGATTCCACTTGAGCTATCTTCTATCCTAATCTATTTAGGATCTTGTTTTGTGAAAAAGAAAAAGGAAAGAGGTTTGTGGTTGAGACATACCACTTGTTGTAAACCCTTGATTTCTTTGTGCTTCCTCTTAGGTAGAGGTTGAGGTTTGGTTTGCTCCCTCTTTGGTAGAGGTGGAGATTGGTGTTTGCTCCCTCTTAGTGAGGTGGAGTTGGTTGTTGGTTTGTATCCCTCAAGTGTGAGGTGGATTGGTTGTTGTATTGGCTACGGGCCTACCCCTCGGTTGTGAGGTGGTTGTTTGAGAGAGGAGTTTGGTACTCCCTTGTTGTAACAAATCCTTCTCGGTGAAGGTTCCCTCGGTGGGAGTCCTCGGTGGACGTTATAGTGGATTGGAAATCCTACACGGTGGTGTAGGCGGGGATGTAGAGCAAGGTGCTCGAACCTCGAAACATATCTTGGCCTTTGCGTTTGATCCACTTGTCTCTCTAACTCTCTCTCTTGTTTATTTGTGCAAAGCATCATTTCATTCATATCATACATTGCTTGTGTTGTGCCTTGCATCATTTATATTGCCATATCTTATATGCTTGGTTGTTTGTGTGTGCCTCACTTATACTTAACCACAAGAGCTTCACATAGCACCTCAACCCATTCAAGGGGAATCAAGAGAAGTTAGTCCAGAGCCCTTCACGGGAATTCGGCTACACTTGTGTGTTGTATTAAGTGTGTTGCAAGATTTGCATTAGCTTCCGCATTTAGCGCACTTAGCATTGCATTTAGTTCTAGATTAGCACTTGCACCTATTCACCCCCCCTCTAAGTGTTTTTCAATTGGTATCAGAGCTAGTGCTCCTGATATTAGGCTTAACATCCTAGGAGTGAGATCCATTTGATTGCTAATCTATTGTTTGCATTTGCGTGTTTGCACACTCATATAGTTTGCCATGGACTTCATGACCCCACCTAGCTTTGACCCTTCCAACATTGTTGTTTGGAAGTATAGGATGTCCATGTACCTAAAGACCCTAGGTTTGCATGTCTTTCTTGCGGCCACCAAGAAATGCTATCTTGGAGATCGCAATCATATAGGGGCCAATGCACAAGCCCTTGAGGCCATTAGAAGCACATTACCTAAAGATTATCTTATGTGTGTTCTAACATTGATTCTGCCTTTGCAGTGTGGAACAAATTGACAACAACCACCACCTCCGAGCTTCCATTGCCAAATCAACCGGAGGAATCTAGTGGAGATGAATCCGAGCCACAACAATGCTATACGGTCCAAGGGAATGACTCCCTTGAGGTACATTCGGAACCCCACTTAGATTGTGATGATAGTGCTAGTTCTTCTAATGATTATGTTGATCCCCATGCTTTGAATGAAGAACTATCTATTGTGTGTGAAAAATTAATAGAAAAATATAATTTGTTGAAAAAGAAGACTTTTGCTTTAATAAAGAAAATGAAAAATTGTCTTATAAACTTAACAATGTTTTGCAAGAGAAGGTTGAGGTCTATAATGAAAGGGATTCATTGAGATCTCAATTAGAACTTGCACTTAAAGAAAATGAGTTTTTAAAATCTAAAAATGATTGCCATGTTATTTTGAAGAAAAATGAAAATTTGTCTTCAAAAGTTGATTTTGTTTTAAAAGAGAATGTTGCTTTGAAAAACAAAATAATTTCTATTTCAAATGATTTAAGTGTTTGTTTGGAGAAAAATATTGTTTTGAAAAATAATATGGATGCACATGTTTGCCATGCTAGGGTAGTTTCACCTAGATCACCCCTTACTTGCTCCACTTCTTCTATTAACAATGATATATCCATACTTAAGAAGAAGGTTGATTGTTTGGGCTCCACTATGAGCCAATGTGCCATGAACCACACACGCTTGGAATCCTTAGTTCGAAAGAAACAAGTTCCATCCTTTATGCATGCACACCCTCCACGACATACACATGCTCCTCACGGACACACTCATCACATGTATGCTCATGTGTACACTTGTACACATTGTGGACGTAAGGGCCATCTTGCTAAATTTTACTTTGATAGATTACATACTTCAAATTTAGCAACTAAATTTGTTTGGGTTAGAGAAGGTACTAACCCCCATGGACCCAAAAGAGTATGGGTACCAAAGACCACCCCTCCTTTGTTTAATGTAGGTGTGGGCTCTCACATGACGTGAGAGTAGCCGTACCTTGAAGTGGATGTGTTCCGTGCTTAAAGAAAATCAATTGGATGCATCACTTTCAAGGGAAGATTTGGTGGAGAGGACCACCATATTTTGGAGACAAGGAGAGTTGCTTCTTCAGTTTTGGTAACAATCCTTTACTCCTATTTATTATGTTTACATTCTTTCCATGTTTATCTTTCATAGCATGTTTTTGATGTTTTATAGCATGTTTCATTGTCTATGGATTAGTATGTAAATATCATGTTCTTTAGATCCTTGACAAACATGTATAGTATTTGAGACACACATGCTTATATGAACCCATACTTAGTGTTCTCACTTTTGTTTAAGTTATAATATACATCATGAATCTAATGCATGTGAATTTACATAGTAATCATGTTTTAGCTTTATCATGATGATCTTTATCGTGTTTTGATGCTTAATGATTTGATTACTTGTTTAGATGTTAGTTTTCATTAAGACTAGGACTTATATTTGTACATATAGTGGGCCACAAATAAATCTATATATGTTTGGGCTTGATTGCTTATTTGAACCCATTAGATGTGCTAGTATAGTCTAGTTTTGATGATTCATACATTTCAAACTTGTATTCCATTTTTGGAGTTGTTTTATGATTGTGTGTTTCACTTCATGTATATGTTTGTACTGCCAAACTTTAAGATATACATGTATACCCCTTGAGTCATTTGCCTTTCATGCAAATCTATATATATGGACTCAATTGTGTTTAGGGATATGTATGTATACTTATTGTGTTGACAATTCATACATATATCTTGAAATGAAATTTGTTTTTAAATGAAAATTTAGTTATTCATGTTTACATGTGTTTATATTTAACTTCATGTATATGTCTATCTTGTCCAAACTATTAGATATACATGTTTATCCTTTTGAGCCACGTGCCTTCATGCATATATAATTTGTGGACTCTTTGTGTATGGATATGTATGTATACTTTAGTTTGTATTAGACATATATATGCCTTGAAGATTAAATAGTTTAGATGATTTTTATGTTTTTCATATTTTCATTGTTTAAGGAATAATTGAGCTAAATGAAAAAATTTCATGATTATGATATTCACACTTTATTTATACACTCACATTTATTGCTTGCTCATGTTTTGTTTCCATGAGTCATATTTATGCCTAATTGACTTGAGTGTTTCGATATCATGTGGATTTCATGTTTTATGAAAAACTATTTTGTCTTATTCCTTGCTTGAAGGATTTCGTACTAGTTAACAAAATTTTTCATTTTAACTAGTTCGTTTTCTTCGTTGTGATATGAGGTATACCATGCTATTATTGTTATGTCAATTGGTATCATTGAACTCTTTCAATTGGTATCATTTTGATCTTTTATATACTCATATGTTTATTGTGTATGTATATTTTCAATTGGTATCATCTATTGGTGATTGGTACTCATTCTATTTCATACACATATACATGTTTTATTTGTGCCATTATATCTCTATTTATGTTTTATTTGTGCACAAATCTTGTTTATGCTAGAGCTTGAATTTCAACTTTATTTCAATTGATTTAGTTTTCAATTGGTATCTTATTACAAGCCTATGCATAGTTTTTGTTGGTATTTCATAAAGGGGGAGAAAATTCGTTTTTCATTTTTCATATTTCAATTGGTATTTAATTCCACTCCCACACTTTATGATGTTTATTTTAAGCATATCAAAATTGTTTATATGGCTTAAAAAGAAAAATACTATCTTTTGATATCAAGATGTCTTGTGTTTTAAATTGGTATCTAAAAAAAAATTTTGTTTACAGTAAAATACAAAAGTTTGATTTATATTGACTATATGCAAGGAGAGCTTAACATCTCTTTTACATATAGATTCATGTTGAGTGTATTGTGTATTGAAGAGCTTAACATCTCTTCTTTATGTGGAACACGTGTGTAGGGGGAGCTTCACATCTCCTCTTATTCATTACATAATGTGTGTTATGTGAATTAGGGCTTAACATCCCTCCTTCATGTAATGCATATGTGTAGGGAAGCTAAATTAGCGTCTTCCTCTTCATGAATGTATATAGCATATAATATTTAGTGATCTTTGTTTACTTTCAACTGGTATCAAGATGCTTCATTGACATATTTTCAATTGTTATCCTAATTGATTGTCACCCCTTATTGACTTTGTTTTGTTTTAGACAAAAAGGGGGAGAACATTTTTTTTCGGTTTGATTGACAAAAAGGGGGAGAAAGTTTTTTACCCCTCATTTTATTTATTGTTTTGATTGTTTACCCCTTTGTTGATGATTGACAAAAAGGGGGAGAAAGATTTTGTTGAGTTTTATATATGCATACTTATGTTTTGCATATATTAAGTTTAATATAGTTTAATTGATGTTAATTGGTCTCTAGAGCATGCTTTGTTTTGAATATTTCATTTGGTATCTAGAACATCTTGTTTATGCATTGTCATTTATGCATTCTTGTTTAAAAGTATTCATTGCATATTATGTTTAATTGTTTATGCATGAGTTAAGGGGGAGCTTCTTTGAAGCTTAACTTTAATCCATGCATATATAACTCCATGAGTTTTGTCATCATCAAAAAGGGGGAGATTGTTGGCCCAAAGGCCTTCCACTCTAGTTTTGATGATGATTAACTCATGTAGTTATGTTTACTAATAATCTTGTATTGTTTAAGTTTCAGATCATTAACCAAGATATTAGTTGGTGATTAGCTTCAACAAGGAGTTTAGAAGCTATTCATGGTGATTCCAGAGCTTAAGCTTCAAGATCACACATTGCCTAGCCCATGGATTGAGTTTTGGAGCAAGTCTACTTGAAGATGGAGATCATCAAGAAGACTTAGGTATCCATAGTTTAGATAGTGTGTTTAGATCCATTTGTAAAGCTTAGTATAGTTGATATGCTCAAGTGCACAATACACACACGTTTTATGTTTGGTTTTTGGTTTTCATGAATAATAGATCAAAACAAGTTTACTTTATTCTTATGTATATTAGATATGTTCTAAATATACATACATACTTTAAACTTGCTAGACAAACTTATTTTGACTATCCTATTCATGATTTGGAAAAATCAAGTTTGATAAAATACAGGTTTTGGTTTTGATAAAATTTGCAAGACTCAAAAATGAATTGATATGATTGATATATGTCTTGAAATTTTTATCACTTGTTTATGTTTCAATATAAAATGTTAAAACAAGTTTTATGGGATTTTCAGAAAAGATAAAAGATTCTTATAAAATATTTTTTCCAGATTTTCTGACCCAGTTTTTGTGCTGACAGGCCGGTCGGTCGACCCAGACGGTCGACCGCACCAAGGGCCGGTCGACCCGTCGGGTCGACCGACGTGCACAGATTTGTTCACGCTGGCAGACACAAACTCGGTCGACCGTACGGGTCGACCGGGTTGAGAGCAGAGCTCTCTGTTTGTTTGGGTCGACCGTGCCGGTCGACCGTGGTTGCCCAACGGTCACATTTCTGATCGTTGGCGGTCGGCCGGGCCGGCCGACCGGCAGCCTGTCAGGCTGCCAGCTCAGCCTAACGGCTAGTTTTCTAATGGGCCTATATAAACCCCATTTCTTTGGGATTTTGGCCAAGGTTTTAGAGACAAAATTTTCAGACTTTCTCTATTGTTTTAAAAGAGTTTTAAAAGAGTTTTTGTGCTAAAAAGATTTCATCTTTATTGTTTTGGGTTTTTGGAAAATCAAAGAGAACTAGGTTTTGGGTTATTGTATTGGTTTTCACTTTCTATCATTTACAAGAGATTTCCAAGTAGTTTTTCTTTGTTGCTGGTTTCCAAAAACACTTTGATTCCACTTGAGCTATCTTCTATCCTAATCTATTTAGGATCTTGTTTTGTGGAAAAGAAAAAGGAAAGAGGTTTGTGGTTGAGACATACCACTTGTTGAAAACCCTTGATTTCTTGGGTGCTCCCTCTTAGGTAGAGGTTGAGGTTTGGTTTGCTCCCTCTTTGGTAGAGGTGGAGATTGGTATTTGCTCCCTCTTAGTGAGGTGGAGTTGGTTGTTGGTTTGTATCCCTCAAGTGTGAGGTAGATTGGTTGTTGTATTGGCTACGGGCCTACCCCTCGGTTGTGAGGTGGTTTGTTTGAGAGAGGAGTTCGGTACTCCCTTATTGTAACAAATCCTTCTCGGTGAAGGTTCCCTCGGTGGGAGTCCTCGGTGGACGTTATAGTGGATTGGAAATCCTACACGGTGGTGTAGGCGGGGATGTAGAGCAAGGTGCTCGAACCTCGAAACATATCTTGGCCTTTGCGTTTGATCCACTTGTCTCTCTAAACTCTCTCTCTTTGTTTATTTGTGCAAAGCATCATTTCATTCATATCATACATTGCTTGTGTTGTGCCTTGCATCATTTATATTGTCATATCTTATATGCTTGGTTGTTTGTGTGTGCCTCACTTATACTTAACCACAAGAGCTTCACATAGCACCTCAACCCATTCAAGGGGAATCAAGAGGAGTTAGTCCAGAGCCCTTCAGGGGAATTCGGCTACACTTGTGTGTTGTATTAAGTGTGTTGCAAGATTTGCATTAGCTTCCGCATTTAGCGCACTTAGCATTGCATTTAGTTCTAGATTAGCACTTGCACCTATTCACCCCCCCCCCCCCTCTAGGTGTTTTTCAATTTTGAATGAATGAGATATTCAGGTCGAAAGTTTGCCTAATTCAATAGCAAAATGGGACCAAAGAAGTAGAAAATCTTTAGTCCCACATTGGATATGATGTGAAAAGTTGAGAGGTTTAAATTTAAAAAGATGAGAACAAAGGGCGTGTTCTTTGGGTACTTGAAGTTTTTGCGCGCGTTTGGGGTGAAACCATGCCCACGCGCTCTAACGAGTCACTGCCGCCGCCTACGTTGAAGCTGAAGCACGGGCACGGGTGTAGCCGTGGGTCACTTCTTTTTGGACCGGGCCGCACTCGGATCTCTGGGTGAGGGTGAGGTTCATGAGGATGTTGAAAAAACACTAGAGGGGGGGTGAATAGGTGTAAGTGCTAATCTAATAAACTAAATGCAAACTAAGTGCGCTAAATGCAGAAGCTAATGCAAATCTTGCAACACACTTAATACAATCCAACAAGTGTAGCCGAATTCCCCTTGCGAGGCTCTGGACTAACTCCTCTTGATTCCCCTAGATATGGGTTGAGGTGAAGCTCTTGTTGGATGAGTATAGGTGATGCACAAACACACAAGCAATTCAAGCAATGTGCACACACAATCAAGCCAAGCAATCAAGGATATAGCAATATGAATTAATGCAAGGCAATAAGAAATATGCTCAACACAAGCAAGTATGATATGAGATGAAGTATGATGCTTTGCACAAAGTAAATGAGAGAGAGTTAGAGAGACAATGGGAGCAATCGCAAACACCAAGATTTGTTTCGAGGTTCGAGCACCTTGCTCTACATCCCCGCCTTCACCTCCGTGAAGGGTTTCCACTATCTCAACTCCCACCGAGGGAACCTCTACCGAAGAGGATTTCTTACAACTCTAGGAGTACCAAACTCCTCTCTCAACAACAACCTCCTCACAACCGAGGGGTTAGGCCCGTAGCAAATACAACAACCAATCCACACACCTCTACCGAAGAGGCTCACAACCAAACTCCACCTCTACCGAAGAGGGAGCAAACCAATACCACTCCGATCACCTCTACTGAAGAGGGATACAACAAATAAAGGAGGGTTTACAACAAGTGGTTCAAAAACCACAAACTCTCTTTTTCTTTCTTTTTCCACAAAAACAAAGATCCTAATAGTTTAGGATAGAAGATAGCTCAAGTGTGGAAACAAAGTGTTTTGGAAACAAGCAACAAAGAAAAATCTTTGGGAAAATACTTGCAATATGATAGAATTGAAGATCTAAGCAAAAATCCCAAAAACCTATTTTCTTTGATTTTCCAAAAACCCTAAAACAATAAAGATGAGAAGTTTTTGCACTTAAAACTCTTTTGAAAACTCTTTTAATCACTTCAGAAAACTGAAAATATTTCTCTTAAAAAAACTTGGCTAAAATCCCCAAAGAGATGGGGTTTATATAGCCCCTATACAAAACTAGCCGTTAGGCTGAGTTGGCAGTCTGACAGACTGCCGGTCGACCGGTCCGGTCGACCGCCAACGGTCAAAAATGTGACCGTTGGGCAATAGCGGTCGACCGGCCCGGTCGACCGAAACATCCTGAGAGTTGAACTCTCAAATCGGTCGACCGGTCCGGTCGACCGACTACAATGTGTAGCCAGGGTGCACGTCTGTGCACATCGGTCGACCGATCCGGTCGACCGGCCACTTGGTGCGGTCGACGGTCCGTCGACCGAACTGGCCTGGCAGGCACAGTGCAGATCTGCACAGATACGGGATTTGAAAATAGGTCTTTTCACTCAATAAAAATCCCATAAATTCACAGTAAATCTAAAAAATAGTTTTAATCACAATAAAAACTGTTTTTCTAAAAATATGTTTTTCTAAAACTTGTTTTATCATTTTATGTTAAAACATAAATAAGTGATAAAAATTTCAAGACAATATATCAACATATCAATTCATTTTAGAGTCATGCAAATTTTATCAAAAACAAACCTGTATTTTGTCAAACTTGATTTTTCCAAAACATGAATAGGGATATCAAAATAAGTTTGTTTACCAAGTTAAAGCATGTGTGTATAAATAGAAAACATCTACTATACATATACCATATGTAAACTTGTTTTGAACAACTATTCATAAAAACCAAATATCAAATCATAAAACGTGTGTGTTTTGTGTTCACTTGAGCATATCAACTAAACTAAGCTTTACAAATGGATCTAAAAACTCTATCTAAACTAGGATACCTAACTCTTCTTGACGATCTTCATCTTCAAGTAGACTCGGTCCAAACTCCGTGATTCTCCAAGTGCAAAGGTATGATCTTTAAGCTTTGGCACCGGAATCACCATGATAAGCTTCTAATCATCTTGTTGAAGCTAATCACCAACTAATATCATGTTAATGATCTGAAACTTAGAAAACACAAGAATATTAGTAAACATAACTACATGAGTTGATCATCATCAAAACTAGAGTGGAAGGCCATTTGGGCCAACAGATGTGGATGAGAGAACCCGAAACTAGAACTGGTACATGCGGATGAGAAACTTGACCCTACCCAGTACGTGCCCGCCATTTCTAGAAGCAGGCGGTTAACTCCAACCGACAGAACGGTTCAGACAAGAACCGTTCTGAGTAGTTCCATCTGTCAGCACTGTTGTGACGGTTCTGCCCGAACTGTCGCAACTACTCCCTCCAACGGCATATCAGCAGCGCTATTTAGCGCTCTTCTCGACCATTTCCAACACACTGACAGAAAAATTCAGAATCAAATCTGATAGATATTAAGACAGAAATTCTAGCTTTCTTCCATTCTTTCCTCTGAATATTGCACCTACATTTAAGATAAAAATTCTCTCAGAAATTTGTTTTGCTCCAAGTTCTTTGTCTACTTTCAATTAGTGAAGGTACTTATTAATTTTGATTCTACTGTATGGTCTACTTGGTAGTGCTATCCAAATACCATGAAGGAGTGTTGTACCCTGCGAGACCAGCGTCCAATAACTCGTGAGCACCGTAACGGGGGATATAATTGTCTTAAGGAGATTCTCTATATGCGTACCTCACTCCATATATTGTGTAATTGAACTAACGTTCTTTTTATAAGGGTTATGCTAGAATATTATTTTTATAAATATTATTGTTAATGTCTTTGATTATATATTGAGACTGACTACTACCAGTCTAATTGGTGTTTAGCTAAGAAAGAGAATTGAAAGGTGATTTTTTAATTAAGGAACGTTCTATAAAACGAAAAACCTCCCACCTGATTTTCATCGACCTGGCCAATTAGATCAGTTGATCTTGGTTAGTTGCCAGAAGACCAACAAGATTCGGGTCAATACAATAGTTCTCATCTTCAGATCTGTTTATTAAATTTGTTACCAGACCTGACGCGGTAACTAGTGGGTCCATACCCGTTTCATTTATTAGACACTTTTATATATACTAATGGTGTGGATTCGGTTCAATACAATAGTTCTCATCTCCGGATCTGTTTATTAAATTTGTTACCAGACCCGATGCGGTAACTGGTGGGTCCGTACCCGTTTCATTATTAGACACTTTTTATATATGTCCTAGTGGTGTGGATTTATGTTTTTCCTTTTTATATATGTCCTAGTGGTGTGATTTAAGTTTTTCCATGTACTTTATGGTAAACGTCTTTTCATACTCTAGCCTCCTCACAATCTATGTAACTAAATGGTGAGTGTGGTTATTTAAATCAAAAAAGCGATAAGTAAACTCATTAGTTAGTACATTCTATAAATTAGTAGATAGGCTCCCTATCAAATTATCCTAAATATCCTTATATTCTACACACTTATTTAAGTGAAAAAACTAAGTTATATCCCCAATTAGAAATTTGTCCCCCCCCTCTTCTTCCTCTATCTCAAACTAAAGAAAGTCTTTTCAGGTCAGCTTATCTTCAATTTTTTTAAAGCAAGCAACAGCTTGTAACATACATAGTTGCTGCAGCAAACAGAAATGAAACCAGAATAACAAATAAATCAGAATAACAATTTTGTCCAATGTGTGATGCTAACCCATAAAACCAGTTCTGAATTCCATGAATGTGTAAGGGCGCATTTAACTTGGAGATCTCCAGAGGCACAGCATCATAGTGTGTAAGCTTTTAACCAAAACCAATGTACTCGTGCCCTACACAGTTTGATCATCATAGATAAGTATAAGCTGGTAGTTTGCATGTCACTGCCATCTTCAAGTGATATCTGTTTACAAAATTGTTTGCAAATAATTCATATATGCTCCTCCAAACATCCTTTCATGAAATGCATTTGTGTCCCATCATTTATCTGCATATTTCTACCATAATATCTCTACGGCGAATGTATATATGAACAATATTAAGTTCGCGTTTGGTAGAGGTGGAGGTGTTAAGCCAAAGTAAAATAGAATCTCAAATAATCAAGTGAGTGATTTTTTTAAGGGGAGATGAGTCTAAAATCTTAAGGTTTATGGGTTGATTAATAGAGAGAGTTTTGAGGTTGAAAAAGAATTAAAGTTATAGGAGCTGAGTGTACTTACTAATTACATGAGTATACTAATTAATTATTATGATAAAATTGTAATATTTGAAAAATTAATTCTATATTTTGAACTTTTCATTTGAGAGTAAAATTATTCAAGAAAATCTAAACTTATTTTTTGGGCTACTTATCACTTTTTTGGTGTAAATAACCTCACTCCTAAATGGTGGTTACACAGTTACACTCTACCTTCTGAAATTTATAAGAACAAAGTTGGAAAATTCAATGAAAAAGGAGGGGAAAAAACAAAAAAACACACAAAATAACCATGTAAATATCTATCTCATTCATATTATCCTAGCCTTGATGTTTTTGAACTTTTCCTTCTCCTTCTCAAGTAAAGATTGTAGCCTAATCTTAAATTGAGTTTTCTCATAAATAACCAATATTCCTTTTACCACTGAGACAGGGTTGCAATCCAAAATTTCAGAGTTTATACCTTAAAAGACCTATACATTTCTTCGTAACAGGACCTCCTCCCAGTTTCAAGATAGACAACAAACAATCTTGCAAAGAAAATCAATATCTAACACTGTATTTTTGTCATATGTGCGATCAGAATGATCCCTCAAACTAGGTTAGTGGATACTTTTCCATCAACAACAAAGTAACATCAAATTTCCAATAACAAAAAGATCAATAACAATTGGAAGTATCATGATTAATTAACCCACACCTTGCATCAACTGCAACCTCCACCACAACCACCACAGCCTCCTCCACAGCCAGTACCACCTCCATCTCCTCCGCCCGCACTACTCACATACCGGCCATCGCTTCCATAGTAGGACACATTCTGATCATCCCCGCTCCCCTTCTCGGGGTCTTGCCCGCAAGCGAAGATGACCATGGCCAGTACCGATATCGATGCAATAACCATCAAAAGAAAGAGGAAGAACCCAAAAAACCCCGATCCATCGCGTAGATCATAATCACGGAAGTGGCTGTGAAGAATATCATGAGCAAGCAAGGGCCTCGTCATCTATCTTATGGCAATATTATGGCCTTAATTGTTGGCCAAGGAGACTAATATAGGCTTGGCGTTGAGGTGATTGGTCTTGGACTTGTCTCTCTTGTTCTTCCAAATTCTGAGTACTCCACATGTTGGTAAAGATCAAGACTTGTTTTTAGTTAAGGTTTTTGCGGTTAGCGTTGGGTTCAACAATCCTCATGCGCGCTGATTTGTGAGGATAAGGGTACGTTGACCTCCGGTTAACCAGTGGGGTTGAACCACGTAGCATGACAATGACTCTCCCACCACCACCACCACCATAGCTTTTTCCTTGCATTTTGATATTTGTTTTTTCAATGGTCCCAAACGTGACGCATATTTTGTAGTAAATAAATGAACCAACTGATCAAAAGCAGTTGATTGGGATGGGTAAACAATTTGTCTCTCTGAGTTTTATTGGTCTTGAGTTTGATTCTTACCGATGCCATGATGAGGCATTGCCAAGGGAAATTTCTTTTTTCTTTCTAAAAGTGTGCATAATGCTGAGGGACGCAACTTATCGAAAGTCTAGGCGAAGGCACATGGAAATATTTTAGAAATGTTGGAGCATGAATCGTATGCTATTATACAACGAGGTAGTGGGAAGCGAAGAGTGAGAGAAAGTCGACAAGAACGGAGAATATATATAACTATCGAAAACCGACCACTTTCACCCAAGTTGTTTCGGATTGGCCGCACGCATGAATTCTTTTATGATTAATCATGGGAATCTCTTGGAACAACACAATGATCACATGATTGATTAGCTATATGTCTTCTCATTGTGTGTGTAGCTCACACACATCAACAGAACCCGTTATGCGTAGCTAATCAATTATTGAGAGTTTCTTTGGAGAAAGCTACTATGTAGACCAAACATTGGCACGTCGGCCCCTCTGCTACTCCCATTAACGATAGAAAGGAAGAAAATATTTCTTACCATTATTTTGAAGTTGATTATTTTTGTCCCCATATAGTTTTAAAATTGGTTCTAGACTCATATTAGAATATCTGATATATGAATGATGGATTTTCATTACGAAATAGCATATTCTAGTGGTGGGTATAGAAGTAACAACTCGGGTTGGAAAATTTGGGTATACAAGCAGAAACGGAAGCAAGTGGATATAAAAGTAATACCAATTTCAAAATTAGGGTGCAGAATTACTTTTCCCTTAACATTAACAATAACAATATGATCTTAATAAAAATATGATCTTAGTATACGGCTGCTATGAGATGTGACTTCCATTTGGTTGATCTCTTTAAGATGATAAATACGTGGACCTCTCCCAACACTCACAATTAGTCAGTCTTAACAAGCTTGTGATTGATCAGCTGTATACAAACTAAAGGATGCACCTGGACAAGTTTGAAACGACAAGTACGTACGAAGTAATTCTTGGAGAGGATTCACGGTGACTGACTCATCTTAGTCAGCTAGGAGATGCGTATCAAATTCCTTGAATGTGCTTTGTGAAAATTGAAGGAACCAATGTTATCAACTTGAGGCATGACAAGCATGGGCAAATAAGTTTCCCAAAGGCCAAAGCAATAGCTTTAAGCTAACCAATAGCTTTAAGCTTATGGATTATGACCCACATCCTATTCTTTGTACCATTACATGTACCAAAAGTTGCATTTACGCAATTGCTTTTTGTTAAAAATATTTATTTGTTTGTTTATTTAGACAAAAGTTGGAGACTTTGAGTACTCTGTTAAGTATAAAAACCCTCTTGTACTATCATCACCTGTTCTATGGTCAGCTTCCTGTACACTATCATTTTCTACATATCATCCCTTACATGTTTCAGAGTTAAGTTTTCTATCCGAAAAGGTTATTTGCAAATCATGTGACGTCTCTTAAACTTGATTTTTTAATAAGTACGAAAGTCCGTTCGATTGACTGATGCCTTGTGGACATACAGAACTGCGTTTAAGACTCCTATTGGAATGTCTCTATATAGGTTAGTCGTATGGCAAAGCTTGCCAACTTCCTGTTGAGTTAACACAAGGCATACTGGGCGATCAAACGTCTAAATTTTGATCTTGGTAAGGCGGGATAGACTAGAAAACTTCAACTCGATGAGCTTGAAGAGATAAGAAATGATGCATATGACTATTCAAAACGGTATAAGAACCGTAAAAAATAACGCATGATAGGGTCATAATTCGAAAGAATTTCTAGCCAGGATAGAAAGTCATCCTTTACAATTCTCGTTTACATCTTTTCTTAGAAAAATTGAAATCATGTTGGATCAGCCCCTACATTGTTCATAAGATGCACCCACATGGTACAGTAGAGGTCCATAATACCACAGAGGGTACCACTTTTCAAGTGAATTGCGATCATTTAAAGCCATATCGTAAGTTTCTGAGCTCAGAAGTTGAAAAAATCTTTCTGGAAGATCCTATTTATCAGGATTGATCTCTATACCTGCTAGAGGTCCATTTCTGTATTATAGTTTTTTTTTTGTTTTCATTTGTTTTTCTATTTTAGGCAATGATAGATGATTTTCACTCGTCTTCATCAGGTACTATCTACCCGTCACATCTTATGTTTTATCATGCTATGCATTCATACATTGAAGATAATGCATGGATAAGTGTGGGGGAGGATTCTAACATAGGTTTTCTTAACATAAGTTTTTCTTATATAAAAAAATAAAATAAAATTCTGACATTCCTTTTCTTTAAAAAACTTTTGAAAGAGAGAATATAAGAAATTAAGTTAATTTTAAGGAATAAGAAAATCATAATTAGGATTTCTTATACTTAGTCAAATTAAGATGATTTCTTTGATTTCTAAGGTTAGGAAGAAAAATTGAAAAAGTAGTTAGTCTTTATTTTTACCTTAAAGAAATATGCATTCTTTATATACTTACACACTTAAGGTTCAGAAACAAAGATTATTATGCCTATAAATATGTGTGTGTGTGTGTAATCATCTGATTAAGCTGGGTATTTGTGCCTCATAAAACATAAGTATTTACGCTTAAAAGAGACTCATGTTATAAAAAAATCCTTAGTTTTGTGGCCTTGTTTGCTCGAGTTCTTGAGTCCTAGGGGTGGCTTCTCACTCGGTGCCCTAAAATCGTCCGGTTTGGGAGTCACTGACCTATGGCTCATTACCTGGGTGAATTAGAAGCCTAATAAAACTAAGGGATATCATCACCAAAACATGTAAAATAAGGCAAAAGAGTTAGAGTTGAAGAATCCTTAGTCAAATATTCACGGTCACAAAGATTTATATGACTTAGGATAAAATAATAGACAAGATGAGAAATACAGTTTGACTACTATACCTTGATGGTAACAAATTGTTGAATAGAGACTAAGTCTAAGGAGGAATGGTTTGATGCCCCTATAACTCATAAATTTATTAATTCTTGCAATAATATTTCAAATATTTTCTCTTCTTTCAAAATGCATTTTTGAAAATACTAATAATTTATTTCTCTTTCTTTATAGATTTTGTAGGTGTAATTCACTGAAAATCCTCACGAGACAAAACTCGTCCTCTAGGGGTAACCTAGGGTTTAACGGCCTATTGTACATGCTAAGTGCAATTGTGATTCCTGTGAAAGTGAGTTAGATTAGGTTAGCTCTATTTTTTTTATTATTTTGCTCAAGGACGACCAAAGGATAAGTATGGGGGTGTGATTGTGCACGTGCATTGCATATTTTGTATCACATATATCACATTTCTTCATTTATTTTTAAATAAAACTCTACTATTTAATGTATTTTCATATTAGTGGTATGCAGTGTAATTAATGAAGAAAAGAGAGAGATTGACAGATTTAAATTAAATCCAAAAAATTTAAAAGATCAATAAATTAAGGGAATTTATTCAAATCCAGAGATTCTAAAAGCCATCTTATCTGAAGATCGAATATATCAGATAAGATAATACTAGTCTAAATTCAAAGAGAAAATGAATTTTTGAAGACCCAATTAGTTTCATTGAAGATAAAAGGATATCTAGTCAATTCTAGAAACAAATTGAAATTCCAAAAAGAGCGTGAATCAACAAAGGAGAGCCCGTAGCACCTGGCTCTACGGCAAGGATATGGCCATAGAAACGTGGCCAGAGTCACGTTTTCGTGACATAATGTTTGAATTAAGGGAAGATTGTTCCTCTATCTCGTATCTTATCCTAAATCTTACTTTTCCCGATAAATACATGTATCCATGAATAGAATTGGAGTAGAATGCTGAAAAGCAATAGAGAGGAGAGTTTTGTAGGTTGTAATGCGAGTTTTGGAGAAGATCGAGAATTTTGTAACAATGATTTTGTAACGAAATTAAGTCTTCTTCAATAAAATTGTGCACCGTTTCAGTCTAAACTTTCTCTACTTTTCTTTATAATTAATGTGATGTGATTCTTCTCTTTTAATTTCATGCTTTATTTTATAATTTTCTCATATATGTCATCTTCTCTTTTCAGTTGCTAGTTCTTTTACTTCCCTAGTTTTCAACATCGTTCGGAGAAGGGAGACGTCAAGGCTACGTCAAGGAACCAATTCTTGTGTTGATTCCGGGTTCCATCTTTTTCCCTTTCTCTCTTTTACCTTCTTTCTCCATCGCTTTATTTACTTAGCCTTCGCATCAGTTAGTATTTCTTTTTCTTTTATTTCATAGTTTAATGCTTATGGAATTTTAGTTCATAGAAAAAGATTCCAACTTTTATCCAAATATTTTCCAACTAGATTAAAATTAAATTTAAAATTTTAAGAACCAAGATTAACAAGTCTCTGCGGATTCGAGCCTATTCTTGTCACCATACAATTCTTTTAAATGATTCTAGCAAGTTTAGGCTTTTCTGTAATTTATAAGTGGTTTAATAATGATGGAGTTTTTCATGAATTTCAAACTGCGAACATTGAGGTTGGCCAGGAAGAAAGTCCTAACAAAACCTTAAATGGCTACCAGACTGCTAATGCAAGAAAAAACAAGAGAGGAAGATATGTGGAATAGTTTTCTAGAGTCAACCATTAGAAGTGGCGCATGAATTCAGGGCATATGTTCCTGCGTCTCAAATACTCCAAAGTGGGAAGTCTTCCCATCAAAGTAAGCCATATGATGATCTGGACTTCAAAGGAGCAACAGCTACCCAACTGACAAGAGCGGTCACATCCTTTTGCCAACAAGGCAGAAGTGCAGAATTCATGGAGCAGACTGTGAAGGACCCTGGTAAATGAAAATGCCAGGTGATAGAGTCAGCTCCACAGAAAGAGAGGCCCTCTGCAACAAGGAGTGAAGTTGAGCTAGAGTCAGCACCAACATGCGAGCCAAAGATAATATGCATCTAAAGGCAGGGCTCCAGGTAGAAGAAGCGCCTCTCTGGGAAAGCACTGACACGTCCAGATCAGTAGCGATCATGAATGGGGATCGGAACACCCTGGCAAGTGTTGTTCGCCAATCCATCGGTCTTTGTAGAATTCATACTTCATGGCCATAGTGTATTCCTAATCCTAGATGAAATGATGATGTTATTCGTAGGACCCCCTCCAAAAGGATACATTGTGCCTGGGACTGAGTTAATAAGATCCAGTGGACTCCTCTGTTAGTAATACCAACAGCGAATCAAATCGACCAAGGGTGACTAGTGATTACTTAGGAACTTTCACCACCACTTGGTGAAAAGAGAGATGTTGAACGCTCTAAGATTCGGAATATCCATCCCTCCATAGGGTCCAACAAATAAGGTATTAGGCACTAGAGATTTTTGGCTTCCTTTCCAGAGGAAGATCCGTCACATTTGATCAGTACGATCAATCACCATTGTGGTAGATCAAAAAAGGACATTTGATCAATATGAGTAAGAACTAAGCTGAGAAGCACAAATCTTCCTCCTCAAGATAGGCAATATTCTTTCCAGAGGCAAGCCTACGACCAACCTTTCAAAAGAGGTTGCCAATCTCCCCGAGCAAGGGACAAAGGCTTAATAGGGAGACCCATATATATAAATGGGAAGGACCCTTTTTGGCATCTTAATATGTTCACCGCAGATTGGTTGGTAGCTACGTCCAGATTGAGTGCATAGAGATATGTCTTGTCAAAGTTGATGATAAGACCTGAGACAAGCTCAAAATAATATAGGAAAATCTTCAAATTGGTAAGAAAGTGTGGGTGACAGTATGAAGTGTCATCAGCATATTGAGGCACATGATACCAGGATTCCGGGGCCCTACCCTTTGAACGAATCCACTATCATAGGCCTTTGCTAGAGACCGGGTCAAGATATCAACAGCAAGGATGAATAGGTATGGAGATAAAGGGTCCCCCTATTTGAGTCCTCTCTTATAACAGATATCTTGCCCAGGTATCCCATTGACAAGTATAGATGAGGATCCAGAGCTGAAAGCGAGGTTGATGCAGTTGCACCATTTAGTGTCAAAACCTCAAGCTTTCAGAAAATTGACAAGGAAATCCCTACTCACATAATCAAAGGCTTTAGTAAAATCTAGTTTGATGAGACAGGCCACTTATGATGTGAGCAGGCAGACACGATCTCGAAGGAAGATGCCATACTATCAAGGATAGATCGACCTTGTATGATAAGCTGATCGGTGTAGATCAATAAGCCTGCCTATCTTAGTCTATAGATGAGTATGTTTGACACGGAGAGGGGTGGCTGGTGTAACGCTTCCTGGAATCAGATGGAAAAGATTACAGCCGGCTTAATCTTCCGGTTACAAGGGAGGGGGAATATTGAATCTTGAATTCCCCCTTTGTTTAGTGCTGGGTTCTTCGTGTGGCGGTGGAGAGTGAATCTTGTTCTCCGTTGACCGGATGACTGTTCGGACCGTCGGGGATCTTCTCTTTCGGTCGGTAGAGGGAGTAACTCAGCTCCGTCTACCAAAACTCTAGAGGAGGAGGTAGGCGAAGAGCGGCTAGTACTCAGTAAGCTCGCTGAAGGGTTTTCTCTCTCTCTGTCGTTGATCTCTCCTTTGATTGTCGTCTTTTTTCCTTCTCGTCGTCAATTGTTCTCCCTTCAATAGTGACGGGACTATTTATAGGGTTTTTAGGGGGTGATCGTGCCCCCTAAAAGTGCTCCACGATGAGGGCCAACTTCCCCGCTACATGGGCGGTGGATGGCGCCATAATCGGGGTGGTTGCAACCGAGACGTGGGTGTCGATCCGACGCGTCTTGATGCTGAGGCGCGGGCTTCGGGCTGACGCGCCTTGATGCTGAGACGCGGGCTTCGGGCTGACGCGCCTTGATGCTGAGACGCGGGCTTCGGGCTGACGCGCCTTGATGCTGAGACCGGGCTATCTCTCGCGTCTTAATGCTGAGACGCGGGCTTCGGGCTGACGCGCCTTGATGCTGAGACGCGGGCTTCGGGCTGACGCGCCTTGATGCTGAGACGCGGGCTTCGGGCTGACGCGCCTTGATGCTGAGACGCGGGCTATCTCTCGCGTCTTAATGCTGAGACGCGGGCTTCGGGCTGACGCGCCTTGATGCTGAGACGCGGGCTATCTCTCGCGTCTTGATTGTCACATTTAGCCTTGCGCCTGGATCTTGGATCTGTGTTTTGGTGGCTTGTCTTGGTGATTTTTAGACAGCCTACAGAACCCCCTCCAAAGTTTTTGACATTCCGCAGTTAACTGGGACGGATTTCGAAATACTTTGGACTCTAGCTGAGTTCGCCTTCATGACTAGACTGTTGATGCTTCGGGTTTGATCTTATCTGGAGTTTCGTGAGTGTACTGTTGAACTCTTTGAAGCTCCCAGAGTTGATCATGTTGAGTGTTTAGATGCACAGTCTAAACCTCTCCGATTGCTTTTAGTCTGTCATTGGCGCGCTTTAAGCCAGGAGTGGTTGGTCGTCTGCTTGCGTCAGTGTACTGTTGAACTGATTTTGCAGAAGCAGGAGGCCAAACGCAGGTTCTTTTTCAAAAAGCAGAGATGGTACTGCTGTAAAGGCGCGATTTCTGTAATCGTGCGTCCTTTGGCACTGGAGACGCGACTGATTTTCAGAAGGTAGACGCGATATTTGGCCAGACTGAAAGGACGCGAATTTCTTAGAGAGACGCGACCTTCCAAATGCATTCATGGAGAGGCTGACGTGGCATGTCCATCGAGGAGGTGCGTTCTTTGGGCGCGAATTCTGTGCCATGTCATGATTACGCCGCCAGCTGGCCTAGGGAACCGGCGAAATTTCGCCTTTTGGCGCGCGGATTTCCTGGTTCATTAAATGAACTGCTCCACGTGTCGACTGCTGACTCGTGGCGGGGTTGCGACGCATGATCTTCTCCGTTCAGAAACGATTTGGGTTACACGCGTCAAGCGGTGACTCGCTGCAGCGTCTACCGGGCCACGCGCCGCGTATCTTCGCGAATCCCTGTGCCTATAAAAGGCAACAGTTGGAGAGATGCATCCTCTTCTCCGAACGTACTTGCTGAGAAAAAATAAAGAATTTCCTTCTCTGTTCATCTTCGAACTCGCTCGGATTTTTGAACTTTAATGGCCCCCAAGATGAAACCGAGTGCATCGTCCTCAAGGGCGACCGTCGCCGAGGCTGAGAGAGACGCTTCCTCTGCGCAGGAGGCTGTTTTCCGGTAAAATGCCTCTTCGGCGTGGGTTTCGCCATTAAAACAAGTTCATAGAACCCTAAGAACCCTTAACACAGAATCGTGTTTGATTCTCGGACGCAGTCCTTGAGATGATAACGGGGCGCAGGTTTGATGACCTGGCGTCGTTAAACTCTGCGTTTTGGATCTTTCACTTTAGAAAATCTCTAGTTGTGAAGGATTCGAACGCGGTCTTGGTTTGCAGAACGCGGACTTGATCCTTGCGTTCTGCGCCATCAGCTGCGATTTTGATGAATCTGGCGTCTGAGTCCAAGTACTTAGAGAAATTCGCAAGTCTTGGTTTGCAAAACGCGGACTCGATCCTTGCGTTTTGTGCCACTTGACGCGGATTTGCAGGTCTGGACGCGGGTTTGATAACTTCTGCGTCCAGTATCTCTTCTGCGTTTGGACGCAGATTCGCAGGTCTGGACGCGGGTTTGATAACTTCTGCGTCCAGTATCTCTTCTGCGTTTGGGCGCAGATTCGCAGGTCTGGACGGGTTTGATAACTTCTGCGTCCAGTATCTCTTCTGCGTTTGGGTCATGAACACTTAGCATTTTTCAGCATTTCTCCTTGCTTTTAATGAAGTATCTGATTGTGTCCTTTTCTTTCGCAGTGCGACATGTTTCTGGCCCACTCGTCAAGACGCGCCATTTTGGACATGTAGGTGGTGCTGACCAGAGCTTGACCTTCGTGCAAAGAATGAGTGTCCCATTGACTGCTGACCAGTCGCCGGATCGCAGGGAGAGGCTCTCTAATGTTGACAGGAGAACCTTTCGGGCGTTATGACCGATGCAGCATTCACAACGGATGCTCGCGTTCCGCTGGAGAAGCCTGCCTTCTTCTTTGGAGATCGCATTCATGATGACGGCCGTCGTGTGTCTGAAGGATTACTTACAAATGGCTCCGTCAGATAGGGGATGGACGATTGTTTCTTCCGGATATGGAGAGGATGTTCCCGTTGTTCTACTTCCAACACATGTCCATCCCTCGGAAGATGGAATGGGACATTTCCCAATCTGTCCCTGAAATCACCCTTGGTGACTTTGGCTTCCAGAGGGTAAACCGCCATGATAGTCATGACAGGTCAACCGTCGGCCTATTCCCCGCGTCGCGCAAATCCAATATTCCGGTCGGGGAGATACCACAGCTTGCTGCTACCTTCCTTAACTCGTTTATGGAAGTGGAGGGTGACTATCCTACCGAGTTCCGTGCGCATGGGTGGATCCATTCTACGGGGAATATTTGGTCGGAGCAGATGGTTGGTTTTTGTCCTCACCCGATCTTAAAGAGCTGCTAGAGCATGTGGGACTATACCCGGCGATCAGGGCCGTACAGTGGGTATCCCACCGAGCTCTCACAATTTCTTCGGAGTCCTGGAGCGATATAACTCTCTGACGGGGACATTCTTCACCCCGGTTGGAGAGATGGGCCTGGCACTACACGAGCTGCATGAGGTCTCGGGCTGGCATCAGGGGACATTCCTTATGAGGAATATGTCCCTACCACTAAGGAGCTCCACATTTTTGGAAAAAGAGTTTCCCGCAATATATGAGACCTACTGGGAGGTGATGTGCCACTTTCCACACTGCGGCCAGATAACTACCTGGAGATCAGGAGGAGTCAAGCAGTTGTCTTGGGCTAGTTATCTGTT